>RSEH01000407.1:0-22976 GCA_006503475.1 Stentor roeselii | reverse complement strand
AGAATATTTCACCCCGACTGATTTATGAAAATAAAGAAAAGGATAAAAATACCCATCATCTATTCAAACCAAACCTACCCAAACCTATCCTCAATATTCCATTTCCATACCTAGCTAAATGCTAAAATGGTTGATTTCTTTTCGAATCCTAAACTCATTACTCGTCCGAAGCTATTTCAGCCCAGACGAATACTGGCAAAGTCTCGAAGTTGCCCACAAGTTAACCTTCGGTTACGGTGAACTAACCTGGGAATGGGAAGACAAATCATTAAGATCCATACTTCATCCAGGTCTCTTCGCCTTTTTTTACTGGATCCTCTTAAAGACAGGTCTCGACAGTCCCTGGATGATATCCTACGGTCCTCGAATGCTTCAAGGCACAATGCTTGGCGTGTCTGATTATTTCATATTCAAGACCAGCGGGTCCAAAGGTTTATTCTTCTCATTGACCAGTTGGTTCCTATTCTACGCAGGGGTCCGAACTTACAGCAATTCCGTCGAATTAATGCTGAACTCAATCGCTTTTTACCTGCTTCAAAATCAGCAGGTCTTCGCTTGGAACTGCCTCGTTGGACTTTGCTGCATGATTCGACCGACGGCGATACTGATTTGGATTCCTAGTTATTTATCCTTATCTCTAACAAGAAGACTGAAGTTTTTAAAAGAGACTTTCATAATCGCGTATTTTTTACTTAGAGTTTTTTGTATCACTGTGCAGGTCTTGATTGATTCTTGGTATTTTGGAAAAGTGACTGTCACTTTTTGGAACTTCTTGTTTTTTAACTTTTTGAGTGACGGGTCGGAGTTTTATGGAAGGCAGCCTTGGCATTGGATGGTCACTGATGGACTTTTAGTGGTTTTCGCGAGTTACTTTCCGGTACTTCTCTGGGCTTTGGTGAAAGGGGTGAAGAACTTGACTTGGGTTTCTTATGTTTTTTTCTTGTTGGCGATTTCGTTGTCGGTGCATAAAGAGTACAGATTTTTACTGTCTTCTTTTCCACAGGGGATTTATTTGATGTCAGAAATAACAGGGTGTATCAGCAGGAGTCATTATTTTTTAGCTGTTGTGCAAATAGGAATTGCTTTGTTTTTAAGCTTGTTTCATCAGGTGGCTCCTTTAGCTGTTATGGATTTTCTTCAAACTTCTCAGGCATCTTCTGTTGGATTTTTTATAAATTGCCATGGGACGCCTTTTTACAGTCATTTGCATCGTGATATTCCGATGAGGTTTCTACAATGTCGACCTTTTGAAACCCAAGAAACTCTTGAATTTTACAAAAATCCTGAAAAAGTTTTAACTTCTCACTTAGCTTCAATGAACTACTCACATATCGTGATTTGGTCAACAATGTACCCTAAAGTTGAATCAGTTCTTTCTTCCTACAATGTTACTCAGAAGTTTTTTCATGCTTTTTGGACTGAAAGTTTTGAAGGATATGAATCAAATGTTTATTTTTATTTACTATCTAAAATTTCTTCATAATTAAATACTCCAAAGTCAGTCTCGACTTCTTGCAACTTCTGGTCAAGTAGCAAGATTTCATCTTGAAGACCTCTACGATCGAGGTTAACCTCCAGGATTTTCTGCTGCATCTCATCATGATCCTGTTCATATTCAAACAAAAGGCTCTGAAAGTCTTTTTTAATTGAACTAAGAGTATCTAAAAAGTCAAACTTTATCTTTTCATTAGTTTCTTTGTAAGTGTGAAGCATGGTGGTGAAGTTAGACCTAAGAATCTGAGAATCTTTTATGTTTGAAATGACAGCTTCTTGTAATTCATGCACTCGTTGGTCTACTTGTTGTATCTGTTCATGAGCTGGTAAAGTTCTCTGCATAATAAATTATATTCTAAGAAATAGAAAGAATTTTTGATATTTTAGGCTCAAGCATCTCGTTGCAGTAGTTTTTCAATTTAAACAGGTTTTCTTTTAACAGCCGAAGACGGGTGGTGTAGGTCTTGTGATCTGCTCTTTCATCTTCAAGAGCGTATTGAAGGACTCGAGCATGGGACCTGGCTTTTGACTTTTCACTTTCAATTTTTCTTATTTGTTCAGTGATTTTTTTCACTACTTCCAGATGGTCTCTTTTTGCTTCATTTAAAGAATTTAGAAGTTTTTCATTGTCTTTCGCGATTTCTTTACTTTCAACGATTCGAGTGTGCTTCTTGGTCAGGGTCTTTGAGTTGATTTGTCTTTGGATTCTTAGCTCGTCATTTAACTTGTTGATGTTTTGGACTAGTTCTTTTGATTTTTCGCCTGATTTTTGTATTGCGTTGGTAAAAAGGACATGCAATCTGCAAGCTTTGGAATATTTTTGTAAGACTTCTTCTTTTGAGATGTTTGAAAAGAGGTCTGCTTGTTTTTGTTCTAATTCGCTTTGAATGTTTTCCTCTTTTGGCTTGTTTATTACTAAAAGTTGTCGATAAAATAGTGATCTCATGTAAAACCCGGAAAGAAAATGATTGATGAACTTGCAGGTCATTGATAAGGGAAGAAGATCAACGTTTTGATCTAAAAATATAAAAATTTTGGCAAGGTTCTTCCTGGGTAGTCTTAAAAGTGCAGGAAGGTTTAGTTCAGTTTGGGTATACTTGTCACTTTTATCAGATTTCTGCTTTAGTGAATGGTGGAGTCGAGTCAGGTTGTTGAGAGCTAGCTGCATTTTTCGATCCATGAAATTATGAAAATAACTTGAATTTCTCTTTAAGGTGATTCCATCTGACTTAAATTTTTAAAATTTAAACCATCCGTAAATATGAGTTCAGAGGATCAAAAAAGGATGAAAAACGACCTAGTCCCGCCACCCGGGAGTCAAATCGACTCCGGCCAGTCCCTCGACGACATCTTAGAAGGACTAAAAAAAACATTGAACGAAATCCCACCTCCCAGATTTTCAAAAGATGAAATTTTCACGAATTGGGAGTTTATTAAAAGTATTAAGAAAGAAGATATAATGGACCTGGTTAAAATGATCAATAATTTATCTAATAACGCAATTCATGAAAAGGTTAAAGAAATTGAGCAGCTCGCTCTAAGACTTGACATCGCTCAGACTTCTGAGTTTAATGAAGGTGACAAGATGAAGATCATGAAGAGGTAGATAAGATGGATAAACTGGTTGGTTAGATATAAATGGAACAATTTCAACTACTTTATGATAAAGTGAACAGATATTCTAAGGACTTGCCTTTTGTTAGAACTGTTGAATCTAGGATTGGTTTACCTGCTGGTATTTTCGTTGGGTTCTTTGGGGTGATGATTGTTTTTTTCGTGTTCAATGGAATTGCCGCTGATTTTATCACTGAAGTCATTGGAATGGTTTATCCTATGTTTATGTCGTTTAAGGCTATTGAGAGCAAGGAAAGTGATGATGATAAGTTGTGGCTTACTTATTGGGTAGCTTATGCTTGTTTTAGGATTGTTGATGATGTTGCTTTTGTTTTTAGCTTTTGGATACCTTTTTATTATCCTATTAAGATGATTGTACTTGTTTGGCTATTTGCTCCTTTTACTAAGGGAGCGGTCCAGGTTTATGATGGGATTATTAGAGGGTTTTTATTGAGTTATCAGAAAAATATTGACTCTGGGATTAAGAAGGTTTCTGAGGTTTCTGAAGAGGCTTCTCATTTTTTAAGGGTTGACACTCATAAGAATAAGGAGGAGAGCTTCTCACATAAATCGTTTTAATGGGATTAATTGAATAGACTAAATATGAGGTACTGATGAATGATTAATTCTTTTTGAATAAAGTTAATAATTATACTCTAAAATTACATTATCATTGAACGATTAGAGGCTACTGTACTCATTTAAATGTAAATAGCTTCAATCAATTGATAGTTCAATCTATCCTAATTTAATATAAATTACAAGATAAATATGAATCAAATAGATCCAGAATTTATATTTTTTACTGGCTATTCAATCCTTGCAGCTCAGAATCATTTCCTTTCAATACCTACTTCAAAATCCTCAGACTTAAAACAAAAAGGAAAAATAGTGCAAAACAGTTATATCTTAATAGAAATCATTATTTCCCTGACACTATTTTGTTCTTCATACATCTCAAAGTCAAGCCAGTCAAACCTAAAATCACAAATCACCTATTCGAATCTCTTAACATCAGTAAATCCAAATTAGAACTTCTTTGCAAACTCACTTCTAAGCATTCTCCTCTGCAGCATCTACTCTTTAGAATCCCTAAAAATCCAAATCTTCAAGTTTTGTCTCCTAATCTTCAGCTATTCCTTTAAAATCCCCAAGAACTATGAAGACTTTGCCCTCAGTAATGCAAAGCTAGTGATAATCCTTCCAGACATGATAAGCGACTTTTTCTCATTCATCCAGTCAACATTAAAGCAAAAAGACTTAAAAAATTCTTTCCTTTTTCACTTAATCCGAGTGATTAATTTCTGGTTTTCCCTGATGACATCTCTTCTCTTTCTTCACCAGACCTTCACATTTTGGTACTTAAACCAAAGTCTGAAGTTAAAATTATACATTTCAGGAATAAGTGCCCTTTCACTATCATCATTTTCAAGAACCTTAAAAAAATCACTGAAACTTCAAGACCCGTTTTCATTTCTAATAACGACCTTAACGACGACCCTGGACTTCTTCGACTCGAACCCAGACCTTTCCTTCCTCTGGCTGGTCCTTATAAACCTAAGCACTCCCTACTTCATATCCAATTCAACTAATTTCTAATAATCATGGAAGAATTCGATGAAACCCTTCGTCTGCAGATCCTCAACAACCTCTGCCAAGAAGATATCGACGAGATGACCTCAGAACTTTCAGATCTTCAAGAAAAACTCTTAAAAGTCAATGAAGAATGTGAAGAACTTACACGACAAATCGGATATAAAGACTCAGAATCGGAAATTCAAGCAAAAATTTGTCAACTTGAAGAAGAAAACAAGTCACTTCTTAAAGATTATGAAAATTCTTTAATCTTTGATAAACTCGTCAGCAGCGAATCTGATAAAAAAACTTTAAACGAAACTTTTGTTGTTCTTCAGAAAAAACTTGGAAATCTTGAAACAATCAACGCAAACATGCAGAAAAAATTGAAAAAATCTGAAATTGATACAAAAAACCTGAAAAAAAAATGTGAAAGTGCGATGTTAAGGTATAAAAATAACGATGAACTGAAAGAAAAGATAAAAAATCTGGAAAATGTTGCAGAAAAGTACACTTTAATAGAAGCTAACTTGAAGAAAGAGATAAAAGAAGCTGAGGAAAAACTTGAGGCAGAAGCGAATCGAGTGGAAAACAAGATGGACTTGAAAGTAGCTCAAAAGATGGTAAATGACGTGCTTCAAGACCTTCAAGACGAGAAAGCGAAATTCTCATCACTCGAAAAAACCCTTCAAGACAAAAAAAAGTACCTCAACGAGATAAAAACCTACGGCACCCAAACTTCAAGAACAACCAACAAGCTCCGGTCAGAACTCGAGCTTATCCAGTCAGTTCTAAAGGAAAAACAAGACTACCTTCAAAGACTCGACATCGAAATCGAAGAATTCGAGTCAAAATACGAGGACCTCAAAAAGCAAGAAGAGTAGATAACTTATTAATGGTAAACATCGAAAAAATCAAATCACTCCAAAAAGAAATCTCACAAACTCACCAAGAGCTCATCAAAACTCTTGACTCAGTCGAATTAGAACTCCTTCCCGTAAATCTTACTCAGAACAAAGCAAGTAAAGTCGCTATCGATATTTCAATATTCGAAATAATCACCACTCTCGCTACTCAGCTTTACGATAAAGACCTGGTCCTGTCAAAGCTGCTCAGAGATGGAAAGTCTTTAAAGTCACTTAAAAACGACGTGAAAGACTTACGACGTGCTTTATTCAACACTCGTCGACAGATGCTAGAGTCAAGCCGAGCGATTTCAAAAGACATGAAAAAAGTCTCTTTAATCCTCAACGAGTTTAAAGAAAGGTGCAGGTCAGGTTTCGTTGAGTTCTTAAAACAACTTGAAAGTGACCTTCGCAAAACATTGAAACCTCTGGTTCCAAGTGAAGTGCTTCAAGAGCAGATCAATTTTCGCCCAATCGGCTCTGACCCTGACCTGCTGTCGTCTTTTGACTCGAACAACAACGAGTTTTCAACGAAGCCGACGGAAAATACAGTTGACAAGTTGAATAATCACATTCAGTTACTGGTTAACACCTTGGAAGAAGTCGCGAAAAGCTTGATTGTGATCACTCAAAATACTTATAGAAGTTATTATGAACTTGTTGATCCTAATCAACTTTATTCTGAACCTCCTTCTCCTCTTGCTGCTCCACTTCCTGAGTACTTTAGTTATGATATTGGAAATATTTCTGAGGAAAATAGAAAAAAAAGCTTTATTATGCTCACTGCTAAGTCGAAAGAAAGGATTATTCAGAAGTTTCTTGTTATGCATAAGGATGGAGGACAAAAATCACCCTTGACTAGCAGAAAAGTTCAGGAAAAACTTGAACTTTTATTGGCGAAAGATGTTAAAGAAGCGGATTTGCTACAGTTTTTTAAGGAAGAGGGAATTCCTGTTAGTGAAAGGGAAAAATTGGTTTATGAGGTTATTAACTCGGAGAGGTCTGGAGGAATGGATGTTTCACTTGATGATATTATTAATTATTCTTCGAATCGAAATCATTTGAAATCGGTTAAAACGGGAAAAAGTCGAAAAGAGGTGGAAGATAATCAAGATCTTAGTCTTGAAACTTTTGTGGAAGATAGACAGGCTAGTTCAATCAACAAGCTCTCAGAAAGAAAAGCCGAAGTCCCTCCTCTAAACGTCCGCAAAGACACCCAAGAAAACCCAAGCAAGCCACGTTCAGTAACCCCAGGTAAATCAAAAAAAGACAAAAAACAAGGAAAACGAACAAAAACCCCAGTCCTAAAAAAACCAAGAAAAAGTTAATGTTAATTCCTAAATTCATAAATATGCAGATCAACATTCAAGCAGTAGACCATCTGCGAGAAAAGCTTAAAAAAGACTACCCATTCCTTCAGCCTTCCACCAAAAAAAACCATTCAAAAAACTTTTCATTAAAGCCAAGAAAATCATTCGACTCTCCAGTTCGTTCAAATTTCTCAACAGACGAAATCTATTCAATTGTAAAGAACTCAAGCAAGTTCGTCAGAATGAAAGACGTGCAGTTTCCTTCAAGTCCCTTAAACAACAACCCAGTCCAGGTAAAGACCCAGGAATGGGAAGTCGTCACGAATCTTGACTGTTTTTTGAAGCATGTTTCACCAAAGTCTTACCAGAAATACATTTCTGAAAATGTTCCATTGTTTCAAAAGACTATCGTCAAAACTGTCAAGTTTCCGAATATTGAAAAAAAAAATATTAAAAGGCTTAGAGGACCTAGTTTGAATGATGCTAATTTAGAAAGTCTTGGACAGAAGGAACTCACTGGTGATCCTTTGAAGTTGGAAAAGAAAAACTTAGGGGTTATCACTAAAAAGATTAACAGGGATGTTAGGAGATGGTGCATTGGCCTTGCTAAGAGGACTGATGCTGAAGCTCAGCTTATTGACCATCACACTTATAAAATAAGAAGTGTTGGATAGTGTAAAGTAATTGATTTCATGATTTTTCTTGATGGGCATTTAGGGTTTTTATGGGAATTTTTAAGGTATAGGGTTTGGAGTGTTGAAAATTTTTAATCATCGAAACAGTTTTTTTTAGTATTTTTGGTGACTTGGGGTTTGAGGACCAGGTTATTAGGAAGGGTCTTGAGTTCCTTTTCGAAGTTGCATTTGAAGTCACTCAAAATACAACGACTTGATCTCTTGGTGAGAATAAAACCTGTTGGCTAGATTAACACGCTTGAAGACCTTTGTATTCCTAGGGTCAATTAACTGGGTATTAATAAGAGCTTCTTATATCTTGAGTGCTTTTCCTTCTACACCCTGACATATCTTTCACCTTGAAGAGCGGCACTAATCATCAATGTCGAATTCTTATGAAGACTCGATAAAAACTAGCCCATTCATACCAGAAGACTCTTAAGTAAATTTATGTGTTAATCTTGACTCATACTCTGTCGATCGCTGTAGTAAATACTGAATGAATCCGTCAACAGTTCTTTACCTTGAAACGGAATACCAGTAGGAAGCAGGTCCCAAGAGCCTCGACTCATAAGAGGATACTGTTGGAACCAGTCATCAGGGACTCTTTCCGCCTGCAAATCTCGATCACTGATCAACGATGCAAGTCCAAGAACTCCGTTAAGTGCAACCTGATCAGTTTTCTTATTCCTTCGTTTCTTGGAGCCAGACTCAGGTGTTCCAAGTTCCTTTTGAGTGTCACAGTTCATTTCTTTGAAATCCGTGATGATCTCTGTGTAAGTCGCTTCAAGGTTAAACATATCACGTGATGATCGGTATCTTTGTTGCATTTTAATTATTTAAATACCAGAAAAAGTCTCTAAAATCCTTAAAAACCCCAGAAAGGTAAATTTTGACTACCGGGTTATTATTAATGGCAAAGCACCATCCTGACCTGATCATGTGCAGGAAACAAGCCGGCATTCATATCGGAAGACTTTGTGATGGATGCGATGGACGATGCGTCGTTTGTGACTCTTATGTCAGACCTGCTGTTCTCGTCAGGATCTGTGATGAGTGCAACTTTGGAAGCAATCAAGGAAAATGCATCGTTTGTGGAGCTGCTGGAATCTCCGATGCTTATTATTGTGCTGAATGTGTCAGACTTGAAAAGGACCGCGATGGATGTCCCAAGATCATCAACTTGGGCACTGCCAAGACTGACATGTTTTATGAAAGGAAAAAGTACGGGTTTAAAAAAAGGTAGAAATTGGAAGATGTAAGTAATGGCTTTGATCTACTAGAAGTTACTAAGATTTAGATTTAAATGGACTTTAACTAAGAAATCTTGAAAATATTCAGAAGAGTCTTATTAAAGATTCATAAAATTCTTGATAATCAAATGATATCCTTGAAATAAACCCTTCACATTGAAGCTCTTCATTGAAATCTTTAAAAACACTTTCATATACAATATGTCAGTAATTCGCACATGTCCCAAGTTATTTTTCAAGCTCTCAGAAAAAATCCCAGAAGTTCAACATCAAGTGAATCATCTTCGAAAATGGTCTTCAAAGCTTTCAGATATAAAAGTTTCTCATCTTCTTGGAGGCCTTCGAGGTCTTCCAGTGTTGAATTCATTTACTTCAGTGATGGACTCTACAAAAGGTCCTTTGATCAGAGGTCGTGATTTGAAGTCGTTGTTATCTGACCTGCCCCAGCGCGATTCAGTTCCGATTCCAGAGGCGATGTTTTGGTATTTGTTGACTGGCGAGATTCCTACCATTGAAGACACAGTTAGTCTAATAGAGGCCCTTGATGAAAAATCTGCACTTCCAGCAGAGACTCTTAGTATTTTAGAGTCTTTTCCTCATGATTTCCCGCCAATTGCTTTGCTATCTATTGCTATTCTTTCTTTGAATCATAACTCGAAGTTTAACTCGATTTATGCTGATGGTGAAAAAAATAGACTTTGGGAAGGCGCTTATGAGGACTCTTTGGATATTCTTGCTAAAATGACACCGCTTCTTGGGTATATTTATTGTAAGAGACATGGGTTTGAAGCGGACTTGTCGGTTAGAGGAAGTATGAGTTCTAGGTTCTGTAAATTGGTTGGAGGTGAAAACTCTTTGAATCTTTTGAGGTTTGTTAGACTTTTTTTAACTATCTACGCTGATAGCGACACCGGAAGTGCCTCATCCCAAGCAGCAAAACTAATAAGTTCAACATTATCAGATCCCTACAAAGCTGTCTCCGGTTCTCTAAACGCCGTAGGTGGACATTTGCACGGAAAAGCAATGCAAGACTCAATCGAATGGATAATAAAATCAAGTACCTTCTACAAGACCCAAGCCCTTCAAGACATCAAAGACGGTAAAGCGATTCCTGGCTTTGGTCACGCAAATCTATTAGTTCCAGACCCTCGATACGAAATAATCAAAGATTTTTTTTCAAAGACGACTCCAAATCACCCGATGTTGAAAAGAGTTGAAGAAATCGCAGAGACCGTCCCTGAACTACTCAAGGGAAAAGTGCGCGACCCTCACGTGAATGGCGACTTTATTGCAGGGGCCTGCCTGTTCAGCATGGGAGTCGAAGATGTGCTCATGGGGCCTTGTTTGTTTGGACTTGCTCGCACGCTTGGATGTCTCAGTAATGTCATCTGGGACAGGGCTACTGGAGTTCCTATTATCTATACGAATAGCATTGATTTGAAAGGATTGGAACAAATAGCTAAGAAATCAGGTTAGGGGTAATTGGGTTTGGAATTCAATGTGGATGGGATTTAGTGAATGGGGCATGGGATTGGCTTAGGAGTTTGGAGTAATTTTAACCATCTCTTGGTTCACCCAGCACTTTCATATTATTTAACTTTCAAAAGATTTAAAATATGAAAATTGAAAACACATCTAGTAAGTCATTCTCCTCTCCCGACATAAGCAAACACGGAAAAGTGATCAAAACAGGTCCATGGACTCCAGAAGAGGACCAGCTGGTGATCCGTCTAGTGGAAAAGAACGGCCCTCAGAAATGGACTTTTATAGCAAAGCACCTGGAAGGTCGTATCGGTAAGCAATGCCGAGAACGTTGGCACAACCATCTAAACCCTCTAATCCGAAAGGAAAACTGGAGCGAAGAAGAAGAGTGGTTATTATTTTTACTACATAAAATGCTTGGAAATCGCTGGGCAGAAATTTCGAAAATTCTTAAAGGCCGAACTGATAACTCAATAAAAAATCACTGGAATTCCTCAATGAAGAAGAAAATCCCAGATTTTTCCAAGTATTATGAAGCAAGTCTGTATAAATATGGACATTTCGCTGAAGGACATGAGTGCTCAGTCGCTTGTAATGAAGACTCTTCAAGGAGAAAAAGGGGCAGAAGGGCAAATTCTGAAGCTAATGAACAGAAAGATTTAGTTTGTCCTTCAGTGCATCAGTACTTGTTGGCTGAAGCTGTGGAAATGTACTCGAAGGACTTTGAAAAGGAAAATGAAGGGTTTGAGAGTCCGAAGAAGGTGGGATTTCATGATAAGGATGATAGCACTTTTGATGAGGTTTGTCTTATGGATGACTCGGAGTATATGAGCTCGCCTATGTTCTCACCGAATAAGTCACCATCCCCATTCATAACCCCCAAGCTAGCAAAAGAAACCAAAGACCTTCTAAACCCAACCTGGCAAGCAATATCAAAAACCCCTCCTCAAGTAAACCTATGCAACGAGTTCAATTTTGAAAGTCCTAGCGTGATGTTAAACCTTGAAAGTCCCAAGCCCTTAAATGCTTGAATTAATAGAATTGAGATCATCTAAAACCCATTCCACTTTATTCCATCCACTCCATAAAAATAAAATGTCAAAAGCGAAAGGCAAGAAGCAAGAAAAGACTCAAGAAGAGCCAGAGCAGGCGATTCTTGGTGCAAACCCGACTGGCGAGTTGATTTTTGCAGTTTGTCATTTGTACGCTTCTTTCAACGACACCTTCATTCATGTGACTGACTTGTCAGGCAGAGAAACCTTGACCAGGGTGACAGGTGGGATGATGGTGAAGGCTGACAGAGAGGAAAGTTCTCCTTATGCGGCGATGATGGCCGCTGTCGAGGTCTGCAACAGGCTCAAAAAACTAGGAATAAATGCTCTTCATATAAAAATCAGGGCCAAGGGAGGCGCTGATAGCAAAACTGCTGGACCTGGAGGACAGGCGGCTCTTAGAGCTCTTGCAAGAAATGGAATGAAAATTGGAAGGATTGAAGATGTTACACCTATTCCTACTGATAGCACTAGAAGAGAGGGGGGAAGGAGAGGAAGGAGGTTATAATAGATAGAATTTTGGATTTAGAAGTGGAGAATTTTGGGATTTTTATGAGTGGTATTAGAGGTTTTAGGTAATCTTTAGGGAATAAAGAATATTTTTTAGGTGAATTGAGATTAGCTTTTAACTAATCTTAAAGAATTCATATCTAAACCTCCTAAATTACTTAGCTTCCTTCTTCCTTTCATTCCTATAAAGTGGCCCAAAGAAGTCATTCTTTTCCTTGACAGTCTGGAACCTACCATGTCCGAACTTAGTGCTGGTATCAATAAATTTGAGATTGATTTCCTCAAGAGCAGACCTGGATACCTGAGGATGAAGACTTTTCCTCAAAGTAATAACTCTTTTTTTCGTTCCAACAATGGCTCCCTTGAGCATCAAGAAGTCATTTCTTACGACTCCATAATGAGGAAATCCTCCAAGCGGAGTGATTTGTTTTTCAGTGATATCCTGATCAGTAGATCCATTTTTAGGGTCATCAGCTTTTCCAATCCTATAAATCTTTTTATTGACTTCAGTCCTATGATGATACCCGAGCTGTCCAGCTCTCGGTACACTGTACTTGACCCTTGAAGGATGCCAAGACCCGATACAAGCGACTTTTCGCCTTCCTCTGTGAGTCTTTCTCGGCAAGAGTTTGACTCCCCATCTTCTGACGACTCCATTGTACCCTTTTCCCTTGCAAACTCCAATAGTGTCAATCATTTCATTTGCCTGGAAGACCTGATCAACAGCGACTTTCTGTTCAAAGTGCTTATAAGCCCAGTCAACCTTATCAGCGATGGACCCTCCATTAACCTGAACTTCCATGATATGAGCTTTTTTCTGTTTCAAGCTTAAAAGTTGTGTCTGGGTATGGACTAACACCCTGACAACACTGCAGTATTTTTTAATCCGGTTCAGGACTTTCGCGTAGTTTGTCTCAAACTTAGCTGCGTATTTAGCGAAGGCCTTTTTCTTGCTTTGCACCCAGTTGCGGTAAAAACGTCTTTTGCACTCTTCTGACAAGTGCTGAGCCCATAAAGTTGATAAAGCCTTCAGACCTCTGGGAGTCTCCACGTAACCCACAAGTCCAACGATGACCACTGGAGGGGTCTCGATGATTGTGACGGCTTCAACGATTTCTTTTTGATGGAGCTTTGAACCTGGCTTGTTGACTTCTCTTAGAATGTGAGTCATTCCTGCTTTGTAACCCATAAATGCTGTCAAATGAGGAACTTTTGATGGGTCATCCTTTGGGAAACTCCTTACTCGACCTCTTTGTCTTTTCGCTCGTTTGCGGGGCAAAAATCCTAAAGACCCGTGTCTCGGAGCCTCGTATTTACGATGAGACATTTATATCCATTATTTTGAACTAGTTGTTTGTCTTTTGGATGATTGAATGGAATTTTTGGGATTTTTAAAGGGCTTGAATGGGTTTTTCTTGTATTATGGGAGATTAGTTGGGGGTTTTTTAGAGGGATTGGGAAAAGATTGAAAATGGGTGGGTTTTGGTTGGAAAGTTTTGAAGGTTTTCTTGTTAGGGGGTGTTTGGATTGGTTTTTTGGGTGGAGGTTTAGAATGAAGGATGGGGTGATTGAATTTTTTGCTTTGGGGAATAGGGAATGGCTTTAGTATATGAAGGCTCTTTGATTTGGTCTTGTTTGATCGGAAAAGGACAGGATTTTACTCTGAATAACTGAATATTATGGAAAATTATAAGTTTTCAGCTTGGTTGGAAGGTAGGAAGTTTAGGGAATTATAGGACTTGGGTTCTTGAATTAGAAGATGCTGTTAGAAGATGATTTTATTTGTCTTCAATCAGTTGTAGTTATATTGTTATGTTGATTATCCTTTTGATTAATCGGGCTAGTCCAGTGTAGCGAGCAAGAAACTTCTAATAACAGAAAGATCACTTTTTGATATTATATAATCATTATGAAATATAATATCAATTATCTCTAAATAAATTCTCAGATCAATTATAATATCACATAAAAAATCTTTCACAAAGCTCATCACAAATACCCTCAAATTTAATAAAATAAACTAAAACCCTCTCTTCACCAACAAAATAACAATTTCCTAAAACTTCCATCCAAAAAAAAATGAAAATTCGATTTTTTCTGGAACCTTTTCCACCCGATTAAAAGTTGATATAAAACCAACTTTCAAAAAAATCCAAAATTACTCATCACTACTTAAAGGACTAAGTTTCAAAAATTCTTCAGCATCAGCTGATGACGTTTGACTTTCCTTCTTTTTTTCCTCTTTCATTTTTTCTTCAATTTTCAAGATATACATTTCAATGCGTTTCTCTCTCTGCTTGCTCTGCATGAGTTCGCCAATAAGAATCTGATTTTGTTCAACGATTTTATCATACTGTTTTTCCAGTTCATCCAACATTTCTTCCATTGTATTCTGCTGAGTTTGGAACTTTTTAAGTCGATCTCCAAGTTCTAAAGTAGTTTCCTTGAAAATCGGACTTTCAGCGATTTTCCTTCGAATGTCTTTTAAAAGGTTTTCATTGTTTTTTTGAAATAAAGGATGAGAAAACTCTAAAGCGTCTTCTTTTGTCTTGTGAAAGTCGTACATGTTGAGTTGCCTGTTGAAACTTGCGAAGTTTTTATGTTTGAAGTAATAAGGAAGAATTGTATTTGTGAAGGAATGCTGGTCTTTAATGATAAAAGAAAACCCGTCGTCTGACCATGAAATAGTTGAGAAGTATTTCGGCTTTGACAGTATTTTGAATGTTTTTCTAATAAAAGAAGTAGGCTGATTTTTAATGTTTTTCCTTCCTTTCATTTATAATAAATACATCGAAACTCCACCTTTTCTCCATCATTTTCAACTATCACGTCCTTCACGTCCACTTCAAATAAATGGTTGAACAAAAAGTAACAATCGACGACTTCAACTTAATCAGCGTTATCGGGAAAGGCTCTTACGGAAAAGTCCTTCTTGTCAGTAAAAAAGACACCCAAGAGCGACTGGCGATTAAAATGCTGAAAAAAGACTACATCGAGCGTCGTAACCAAGTCCTTCACACGAAAACAGAGAGAAGTGTCTTAGAAAGAGTGAATCATCCTTTTATCGTCAAGATGAAATACGCTTTCAGAAACTCTAAAAAACTTTACCTTGTTCTTGAATTCTGCCCTGGAGGCGAGTTGTTCTACCATCTCTCAAGAGTCGGTCGATTCGACGAGACTCGTGCAAAGTTCTACGCTTCTTGCATCGTTCTGGCAATTGAGCATCTTCATTCTCTCAACATTGTCTACCGCGAGTAAATTTTAAATAGTTTAAAGCCAGAAAACGTTGTTATCGACGCTGAAGGCTATGCGAAAATCACTGACTTTGGATTAAGTAAAGAAGAAATTCAAGGAAACAACGGCGCTTTTAGCTTTTGTGGCACTCCTGAGTACCTAGCTCCTGAAATCCTGGCGAAGACTGGTCATGGCAAAGCTGTTGACTGGTGGAGTCTCGGTGCTTTGATTTATGAAATGTTGACTGGACTTCCCCCTTTTTATACCCGGGACCGAGAAAGACTTTTCAATAATATTCAATTCGGGGAAATCACTTACCCGGACTTTCTCAGTCAAAATGTGAAGGTTTTACTTTCTGGGCTTTTTCAGAAGTCTCCTGAAATGAGGCTTGGGTCAGGGCCGAATGGAAGCAATGATATTAAAAATAGTCTTTGGTTCAGAGATGTTGACTGGGATGCTATTATGAGGAAAGAAGTTCGTCCTTTTTTCGTGCCTAACTCGCAAAATCCTTGTAGTTACTTCGAGAATGAGTTTTTAAAAATACCTGCTAATGACTCGGCGGGGAAAGAAGCTAATCTTGCTTCTAGTCCGGGATATGATGGATGGAGCTATGGAGAAAAACCAGCCTTTAATGGGTAGAATAGTTAGAATTGGTTATTAGATTATTTTGAGGAATCTTGGATTAGGTCTGAAAATATTTGAAGGCGGTCGGATAATGAGTAGGTCTTGAGAAGGGAACAGAAATCTTGAAGAGGACCATCTATTGATGAGGATTGGGAAATGAATGGCTTTTGAGGAGTCCGACGAGACAAAAAACGAGGACTTGAATCATAAGTCTTCAATTGTAAAGGACTCGTACCTTTCAAACTAGAACGACTCGAAAGCATCAGTACCCTATTTCCACTGACTATAATTTACAAATGTTTGCAATAAGCCGTGTTCCCATTCAAGAAACCAAATCTATTATGCTCAGTCATATTTATTGCATCCATTCTAGCAACATCCTTCATTCCAAAGTTCCCAGTAGACAAAATAATAATCCTCTGCACAAAGATCCATTATAAAGCTAAAAATGATGCACAAAAAGCTCAATAGCTCAGCAGAATATTCTAAAAAAATAACACCCTGCACAACAGTCCCCACGTCTCCCAACTCAGAAAGCATCTCGATCGACCCATGCTGGAACCCGAAGTGGAGACTTATCAAAAGCTATGAATTTAAGACATTCAGCTTATTTGAGCACATCGGGAAAATAGTCATCGACTTAAACCAAAGACTGGCACTCATTCAGCGAAAAACCGAAAAAAAACAAAAAAAAAGTAGATCTTTACAAAATATTCGATCAGTTAGCCTCAAAAATGCAAAAATCGAAACAAATCCAGATTTAAACGATGATTTAAATGCAATAAACCTTGATTTGCTTCGAAGAGTTGAACGTCTTGAACTTAGAAATAATGCAGAACAACGAGAATTAAAAGAAATGCAAGAAAAAGTTAATGAAGGAAGTCTTATTCACCAGTTTGCAAATAAAACTATTTCTGATATAAACCGAAGTCTAGTAAAATTATATGGAACTAAAGACGAAAAACTGAAAATCTTACAGTTTATGCAAGTCGAAACAAAAAAAGCTCTAGAAACTAAAAAACTAGTAAAAAACGCTTTAAGTACCCTAAATCAACAAAAAAATCTCTTTACCAAAAAAAAAAATTTCATAGAACAGAAAAAATCAACTATTCTAGAAAATCAGACAAAAATCGAAGACTTGAAAATAAAAAATTTTAAAACGAAATTTTCGAATGATCGACTTTTAAATCGCTCTAATGAATTAAATCTTGTTGTTTCTCAACTTTCTCAGCAACATCAGAAGGTTGTTGAAAGGGTTAAGCAGAAAATTTTGAATATCGAAACTTCTGCTGAAAAAATTCAAATGCAGGAAAAAATTTCAAGATTGAGAAAAGAAAAAATTAGCAAAGAATCAAAAAAAATCTTTGAAAGAAGTAGAGAAATTTTTGAACTATTGAAATTACTTGAAGGTAAAAATATTGAAATGGATCAGGAAATGCAGGAAATTGAAAATCGCACAAAAGGATTAAAGGATAAAATTTTGGGTGTTAGGGAAAATAAGGAATTTCATGATGTAAACTTAGTTCAGAGTGATTTACTTTAAGCTAGTTGAGAAGTGTATTTTTGGAGAGGTTAGAAGTAATTAAGAGTTTTTCTTAGTTTATATATAGAAGATCTTCTTTTAAATGTTTTCTTTGTGTAATAATTCAAATCACTCAAACATTCCAATCCCCTCAAATTTCCCAAATAAACCCAAAAAACTAAAAACCATCTAAATATAAATCCAATCTCATCCAAATAAAAAAAAACCTAACTATTAAAGAGTGCAAATAGGTCTAGACCCAAGATACTCCTTCAACCTCTGAGAGCTTTCCACAAACCTCTTAACAAAAGCATCCAACTTCGGTGTAACTTCCAACAAATGACTAAACTTTTCCTTTAACCCAGGTCTCAAAATTCCATCCCAAACAAGTTGAAAAATTTCAAAGTCAGCTCTACTAATATCATTTCCAACAAACCACCCATCACCTCCTTGATTTCTAACAAGTCTAGCTTCAATTTTTTCCAGCCACCAAGGAATATCTTCTTTGTAAACCTTTTCCAAAGCTTCAGTATCAGTGCCCCAGGCTGTTTTAGCAACAGACGAGAAGATGTCTTCCTTTAAGTCACATAAAGACTCGACCCAGTAGACATCGACAGGGTCTGAAGGGTAATACCCGAACTTTTGGCATAAATAACGCGAAATCGAGCGACTTTCTACAAGTTTCAATCCGTCGATTTCTAGAACAGGCAACTGTCCGAATTCTGCCAGGCCGGAAGTCCTTAGAGTTGACCATTCGTCCATCGTCACTCGGTGGTCGACGAAGTCTACCCCGTGGTAAGTCAGGATCATTCGGATCAACTCACCTCTGGCGTATAAGTCGAAGTAATGCAAAGTCACTGCAGCCATATTAATTATGGTTTTAGAATATGAATATGACTTGTATGAATGATTTTTAGTTTAGACTTGGAAGGAGATAAGTTAATGAAAGATTATTTTTCTTATTTCTGTGGGATAGGGAAATTATTTTTAGTTATTTAAGTTTTTAGTGATTTTTTTATTGAAGATTATTTCTGGCTATGAGAATGATAAAAATCTTCAGTTTTTCCTGTTTCCAGTTATTTATAAAAATGGACAGTGACAACCTTGACGAATTCCTCACCCGGGTGCTAACAGCAAGTAACGCGCACGAGTTAGGAGGAGAAGTTCTTGAAGTCCTACAACAATGGAAATCAGAACTCGAGCCAGGCGTACCCACAGCAATCCCTCAACCGGCGCCCTTACCTCCAGATTTAGTAGAAGATTCAAAAGTTGATAAAAGTCCATAATTTGAAATCCACAATTCTATCCTTAAATAAATCCATCAATGAAAATAGAACCTCAAGGCGAATCTACCGACCCTCTAGTTTCAATTTTCACAACCACGATAACTGAATTACTCTCAATAGTTGAAGCTTATCGTCAACGCAAACTAGCAGAGGACATCGAAGCGATTGAAAACGAAGGAGGTGTTCAAGCTTACGAAGACAAACTAAAAACATCCTTTAAAAACGGTCTCAACACCTCAGAAGACCATTCAGAACGTAAAAAGCTCTTCGGTGACAACAAGCCGGCAAAGGAAAAGGTAAAAACTTATTTTGAAATCTGCTGGGAAGTCCTAGAAGATCCTATTTTAAGAGTTTTAACTGTTTCTGGCCTTTTAAGTCTCATCATCGGCGCCACCCTAGACGACCACCCAGCCTACGGGTGGATTGAAGGCTTTGCAATAATAGTCGCAGTCGCAGTGGTCGTCAACGTGACAGCTGTGAACGATTTGCAAAAGCAAAAAAAATTCAAAGAACTTAAAAAGCGTAACAGGACAGGCCGACTTGTGACTACCTTAAGAGACGGAAGATGGGCCTCGATGCACCCGAAGCATCTGCTGGTGGGCGACATCATCAGAGTCGAGAACGGAATCACGATACCTGCCGACGGGATCCTTCTCGAAGCCTCTCAAATCGAAGTCGTCGAAGCTGCGATGACAGGTGAAAACGACAACATTAAAAAGGTCTCTTTTGAAGAAGCTCTTAAAATGAAAGAAGAGTACTTTTTGAATAACCCTGCAATCATTGAAGGAATTAAAAAAAATGAAGAAGATAGACATCATGAACTTCCTAGTCCTGTCATGTTGTCTGGAACTAACTTAGCTGAAGGTGTCGGCACTATGGTTGTATTAGCTGTTGGGAAAAATTCAGCTGAAGGGAGAATTTTCGACCTTGCTGAAAGAGCTGACGAGCAGACTCCTCTTCAAGTAAAACTTACAAAAGTAGCAAGCGCTGTTGGTAAACTTGGCCTTGTCTGTGCAGTGATCACGTTAATAGCACTTTACCTTCGCTTCATCATTGAAATCGCAACAGGAGAAATTAACTGGAAAAATGGAGAACATCCTTTACTCCTCGTCAAATTTTTAATCATCGGAATCACTGTCTTGGTCGTCGCAATTCCTGAAGGACTTCCTTTAGCTGTCACGATTTCACTTGCTTATTCTATCAAAAAGATGCAGAATGAGAATAACTTGGTGAGAAAAATGCAAGCTTGTGAAACTATGGGAGGCGCTGACCAGATCTGCTCTGATAAGACTGGAACTTTAACTCAGAATTTGATGACTGTCTCAGAAATCTGGGTAGGTGGAAGTCATTTGAATGTCGAGATGAACCCTGTCAGTCATTCCACTTTTCCTGCTGAATTTTTAAAGATTTTAAAAGAAACTATTTTTGTTAACTCTTCTGCTTTCATAGACCCTGAAAAAGGTAAACAAGGAAGTAAGACTGAAATTGCTATGATTGTACTGATGAAGGAACTTGGACATTCTGATTGTGTCGAGTCAAGAAAACTTTACTTTGAAAGGTTTAACAGAGTTTTTCCCTTTTCAAGTAAACGGAAAAGGTCGAGTATTGTCGTTACAACCGAAGAAGGGAATTTAAGACTTCATGTGAAAGGAGCTTCAGAAGTGGTATCAGGGTGTTGCACAGACTACCTGACAATGGACGGTAAATCCCACATTTTATCCACTGACATCCGAGACCAAATCCAATCCACAATCGAAAAAATGACTGAAAACGCATTAAGAGTAATCGCTCTCGCCTTCAGAGACCTTCCAACCGATACCGAAATTGAAAAATTCGACTCATCAGGTTTCCCAGAACTAGAAAAGTCCAGCCTGACTCTCATTTCTCTCGTCGGGATCCGTGACCCGATCCGTCCAGAAGTTCCAGAAGCTGTTCGACTCTGTCAAAAGGCAGGAATAACTGTAAGAATGGTGACAGGCGACAACAAAGCAACAGCTCGGGCAATAGCAAAAGAATGCAACATCATCAGCCGGGACTCTCAGACAGTAATGGAAGGAAAAGACTTCGCAATTAAAACTGGAGGAACCGTCTGTAAAGAATGTAAAACTCGAGTCTGTCCTTGCCCACGCAACCAAAAAGAAGCAAAAGGCCAGGACAAGCCAATTCGAGAAGATGTCGTCGCTGACCTTGACGCTTTTCGTGAAATTGTGAAAAATCTGGCAGTTCTCGCACGTTCTCAGCCGGATGATAAGTACACATTGGTCACTGGGCTTAAGCAGATAGGCCATGTCGTCGCTGTGACTGGCGACGGCACCAACGACGCCCCTGCCTTGAGTAAAGCGGATATTGGCTTCGCTATGGGCATCACTGGGACTGAAATGGCGAAGGAATCAGCTGGGATTATTTTACTTGATGATAACTTTAAGTCAATTGTTCGAGCAGTTATTTGGGGAAGGAATATTTATGATAATATCAGAAGTTTCTTGCAGTTTCAGATCACTGTTAATATTGTTGCTGTTGTTTGTGCTATGGTTGGAGCGATTACGATACAACAGTCGCCTCTTACTTCTGTTCAGTTGTTGTGGGTTAATCTTATTATGGATAGCTTTGCTTCACTTGCTCTTGCTACTGACCCGCCTACTGATGAACATCTGAATCGACCGCCGTATAAGAAGACTGAGTTTATTATTGAGAAGAGAATGTGGAAGCATATTGTTGGACAGGGTGTTGTGCAGATTATTTTGTTGTTTATTATGATGTATGCTGGTGAATGGTTTTTACCGGAATTTGGAAGTGGGACTAGGGTCAAGTATAATGAAGATACTGATTGTGTCAGGTCTGGAAGGATTTACCACCCTGATGGTTCTGAGGATTATAAAGAATATAGTGATGACCCTGATATTGGACCAAGTAGACATTTTACTTATATTTTTAATGTTTTTGTATTGTTGCAGCTCACGAATGAAATCAATTCTAGAAAACTGAGAGATGAAATCAATGCTTTTAGCGGAATTCTTAGGAATAAAATGTTTATTGGTATCTGGTTTTTCACGTTTTTTATGCAGGTTTTAATTGTTTCAGTTGGAAGTTATGCTTTTAGTTGTCATGTTGATGGACTTACTGTAGAGCAATGGTTTATTTGTTTGGCGTTTTCAGTTATTTCCATTGGATGGAGGTTTGTTTTGTTGTTGATTCCTAGCAAGGTCTTTCCACAGGTTGGAATGGAAAATCATGACCAGCCTAGTTTAATGATGTCGCTAGTGAGCAGCACTCATAACAGAGACAGATATAGTTTAACTAAATAACTATTGTTTAATCATTCAATTAGTCTACTATGTATACCACTCTTGAAGTCTTCCAGTCATAAAACAACAAAATTATCGTCAAAGTCAAAAAATAAGCCGCCCATATTTTCTCGTATCCTTTGCTTCTTTCATTGGCGCTTTGAAGCTCGACATTAGCTGTCTTCATGTTTTGGACACTGTTTTCAGCGTCTGTTAAAATGTTCAAGCTCATTGATTCTTGCTCGTCTACGATTTGAGAAAAGTGTTTCAGTAATGAACTGAGCTGAAAAACTGTTTCTTGAGTTGATTCTAAGACTTGGTCTGATTTGTTTAGTTCTATAAAAAGAAGTTGGTTGGTTTCTTTGAACTCTGAAGAGTTTTTCGCTTCTTCTAAAACAGATCTCTCAAGTTTTAAGTCTTCGTTGATCTGGCTTCGGGATTTTTCCATGGACTTCAGGGTCTTGTTTGTATTTTGCTTGATTTTTTGGATCTTTTCAATGATCACTGTCAGTTGTTTGATTTGGCTGTACAAACATTTTATTATTCCTACTAAAAGAGGATTTGTTTTCAATTGTTTCAGTTTTTCGATTTCTTGGTGGCAGTGAGCTAAAAAGGAACTGTTTGAAGATTACAGAGCTTCACGGTCGTGAAGATTATTGCTTGGGAGAGATGAGATTAGATTATTGTAAATGGTTTCCAGCTTTAGAAGCTCTGATCGAAGAGAGCTGAACTGAGTAAAGAGTACGATTTCTGCAGAGTCTTTGATGACTGGTGCTAATGGAATAGCTTTGATAGTCTGAGAGTCTAAAACTTTAAAAGTAATATCAGTCATTTTATTATGTATTAATATATCAAAATTAACACCCTAACACCTGAGTGTTTAAAACCTTAAAAGAAATATCAGTTATATTATGATGTATTATAATATAAAAATTAGCATCCTAACACCTGAGTGTCTAAAACTTAAAAGTAATATTAGTCATTTTATGATATATTAATATATCAAAATTAACACCCTAATACCCTACACCCTATATCATTACCTACATTAATAACACCCTATATCAATTTCTCCAAATCAAAATTAACACCCTACACAATCCTTGATACTAACTATAAATCTACTTACTTGCCTATGAAAAACGCTCGAGGGTGGG
>RSEH01000050.1:0-187109 GCA_006503475.1 Stentor roeselii | reverse complement strand
ACCCTAACACCCTAACACCCTAACACCCTAACACCCTAACACCCTAACACCCTAACACCCTAACACCCTAACACCCTTTGTTGAAAAACTAAGTTTAAATAGGAACTTCTTGATAAGATAGCATTAGAAACTGAAGACCATTATCTAAAATTTAAATGTCTATAATATTAAATATATATTTTATGATATTAAAACTTTATCGAGTATCAACAAATATTGGTTCACATTAGGAGCCCTGCAGCTTTTATTCTTCTAGTGTTCTATCTCTAAAAGTGCTCATAGATAAAATATTTGTCTTTCCGAACAAATCAACTTACATAAACAACAGAAAAATTTCAAAAATTAATTTTGCTTATCTTTGTTAGAGATAATCTGTTGAAAATATTTTTAGGTATTCAAAATATGTCTCAAATGTTTAAATAATAAATGGCTGTTGTTTTAATGTTGATAGGTGCTTGTTTAGGGCAAAAGCTTATCGAGTATAAGTTTTGGAAAAACTATGGACAGGTGATATTTGATTATTCACTGAATGGGAGACATGCTGTAAATGGAGTTTCTATAGCCGATTCAACAAGGGATACAGTGATTACAGACAGAGGTCTCTATATGAATCCTAAAAACACGATTACACTCACTCCTAATGGAGTTTCTAATTCCTATACCCTTCCAACTACTTTCACTATACTTTTTTGGATAAGCATGGAAAATATGGTAGGAACGATTTTTGTCCATACTTCATCCGTTTCTACTTCTTATAAAATAGGAATTCACAGAGATAGTTCAACCAGGTATCATTTATGGTTAAAAAATGGTCAATCTTTGTTTTCAACCACAACCGATGCAATTCCTATCAGTAAAAATTACGTAGGTAAATGGATTCTAATCTCATACGAAATAAACAGTCTTAATTTAGTTTTCAGAGAAAACTTGATTACTAAACATACAAGTGCATTACCATCCTCACTAATTTCAGCAATCCATGCATCAATTCTAACATATGATACTCTGTGCATCCATCAATAAATTTTTACATGTGGTATTTTGTAATAGTTACAGGATCAAACCAATATTCGAATTATATAGATTCTGGAATTTCTAGCTCATGTATGTTGGAACTTGCAACTGTCAACCTGAAATGATACTTGATGAACTTGGAATAGGCTGCGTTCCGACGGCAAAAACAGGTATAAATCAATATACTTCCTGTTTATGTCCTTCAAATTCCTGCTGTTACTATCAAAAGCATTAAAAAGTTTATATTCAAACAACTTTCTTAAAACCTCCATGATTTAAGGATTATTATGAAATGAATTATTAAATTATTCAAATTATTTCGAATCACAACCAACCTTTTGAATCAAGATGATGCACTGGCGATTCATTATTAAATCTATTAAGATATCTTTCTCTTTTTAACTATTACGCTATATATTTTGGAGTAAATAAGTCATAATGACTTACGAACAATAAACTAATTAACAGAAGCATATATAGTTCTTGTGTCAATTTTAGTCTAAATAGCTCACTAGCTAGCAATTATCCAACATTACTACATTAGCAAACAAGAAACTCGTTGTGGCTAAGCTTTATCCTTATTCTTTTGGTTGAAACTCGGAGAATATAAGAAAATGCACATTTTAATCTTTCATATAATTTTTGACACCAAGAATAAGTGGAGGGAACATTTCCAGTTCTAACACTAATTTAATTTAAAAAAAAAAGAATAATATGATAAATGCTAGTAAATCTTGAAGTGCATTATAAAAGTAGATCATTGCATGCATAATATATTAAAATTATATTTTCATAAAATTCATTAACTGGATACTTATATCTAGATAACCTCATTGATGAAGATATAAATCATTTTACTTATGATGAATGAATTTATAAATAATTATCAGATTTCAATAAACTTTCAGCTATGATTAATAACGTTTTAAGTATGAAATTATGAAATAATCCTTCTCAGTCTTAATCTAGTATAATACAAAACACACAAATTTTATAAAATTTCTTATCAGCCTGTTTAATTATCTATATTAAAACCTTTTTGTTCTAAAATTGTCTATAAATATGTCTTGCTATGTTGAAGGCTGTAAGAAAGAGCTCGAATTTCTGTGCGAAGAATGTGAAATTAAGATATATCTTTGCTTTTCTCACTCAAAAACCCACAAAAAAGATGCAGATCATGGTCCAAGGTATTTAAATAGTAGAGAAATAGAGTTTATAGGCATTCTTAAAGATTGTATCCATGAGCATATTGTGTATATTCAAAAGTGTACCAGCATGGTAATTTATGCTTTGGAGAATGCCTGCAGAAGAGCAATCAAGAATCTTAAACATAAAAATCGAAATATTGTAAATGCTTCTGATTTTATAGCATCTACTTTCACTGAAGAAATGATAAGATTTCTCATTAGTCAAACCGGAATTATTTCTGGAGATATAACAATCTCTCCTGAATGTGAAATAAAGAAATTATTAGATGAATCAAAATCACTCAATCAACAAATTGATGATTTAAATCAATTAATTAATCAAAAAAACTCTAATATTAAAGATCTCAATAGCCGTCTTGCTCAAAAAGATTCTACTATTAAAGATCTCAATAGCCGTCTTGCTAAAAAAGACTCTAAAATTGAAGATCTTAATAGTTGTCTTGCTCAGAAAGACTTGAAAATAAAATCATTGAATAATAATATTGATTTAAGAAAGCTGGCTGAGACATATGGTCATATAATTAGAGGATTCAACCAAATGGGACTTCAAGAAAGAGTAAAACTGGGAGGGTTCATGATCGATTCTAGTATTTTTGGAGATTGGACGAATGATATTATAATTTCTGATAGCGGGAGTTTTCTTTTTCACTGTATCAAATATATAGGTATGAGAAAGCAAGATTGTAACCTATAACGAAGATAGTAATCTACATCGAAGATCGTAACCTAAAACAAAGAAGGTAACCTACACTTAGGTAATTAATATAGAAGGCTGTATCAGTAATTTAGTAGGAGTTTGGAACCTGCGAACCAAATGTCTCGAGAAACCTCATCAAGGTGAGGACTGGCCGACCTTCTGGAGAAGATGGGAGAATCTCTTCCCGGAGTGCAGAATGAGGAGAAATTAATTAGGTAATTGATTAATATGCAGATAAATGATATTAATTTTGATTGCATCCTTACATTCATCATATTAGTGAATAAACAAGAAGATTGAGATTTTATAAAGTAACCATCCATCAACTGCGGGGTATAAAGCACTTTAAAGACGAAAAAAATCCAACTTCTGCTTTAAAAAAAGAATATTTAATCAGCATGTGTATTTATCAATGTGAACTTGAATAACATCTGTAAGATTTGACTGGGTGATAACTTAAGAGTCCTTTTCAGACCTATCTAATTGATAGTCCCAGATTAAACGCTAAACTAAAGCTCTTTGTTGAATGCTTTTCTCGCCAAAAGCTCCTATGTAAATTAAAAATTTTGATAATCTCGCAATTGAAGACTCTCTGAGCAAAATCTACTAATTGCGACTGAAAACTGTCAAAAGTACTCTCAATTGAAGGAACTAGCTCGAGACTAAACTATTAATGATTCCAAGTGATTCAAGCTAATTAACGAAGATCTCATCCTAGTCAATAGCATCATCAACACCCTATTTCCAGTTACTATATGAGCAGTTCTGACAACTTTTAATCTCGAGCTTTTTTAAGACAAATGATCATAAAGAGAATCTGTGTTCATAGAAAGTTTTATTTTAAAGATATTCAATTTATTTGAAATTTTTGAAGTGAGGTTCTGAGACTCTAATTTTCCAGATGTGCTATAAAATAATGATGTGATGAGGCCTTGGCTCATACTTTTACAGCATAAATGACGAAGGAATCAAGTAAAACAAGATTCAAAAAATCAATTTTCAAATACTTGATTCTAAGGATATCACTATAATAGATCTCTATAGAGTATAAGCCCATTAATAAGTTGGCGGGCAAGTATTTAGAGAGAGAATTGCAAAATGTAAATGGTGATTATGGTTCGTATTTGATACACTTGTGGATTTCTTCTGATAGAATATGAATGCGGTGCTCGATGATAATATAATAATTTGTTTGATTTATATAAGTAAAGAATTATAATGAAAATTGAATGAAAATGCTTTTTTAATTTGCGCATATGATCAGTGCTTTTTTACTATGGTAAGTCGATGTGCATAGTACTAAGGTTTGTTCGAAGTTTCTATGATTGAGTTCTGTACCTCCAGCCCTCAAACTCTGAGACAAGAAAATGGCTGGGCCGCTACCTGAGTGTAGCTATCGTGAATTGGGCTTGACTCTTTAGTTAGTAATTAATATATTTTTAGATTTAAAGATTTGTCTTCTACTTTCTTCTGTTAAATCTAACGTAATCTAAGATATTTTAAGTCCTATTCCATACGTCAGAAAATTGATCTTTGAAGTTTAAAGTTCATAAAACCTCTCTAATGATAAATTATTGAAAAAAGGATTAGTTCTTGTTTCATAATAGAATTAGATAATTTCAATGACTGATTCACTTCAAATGCAAAATTATTCCAGAATCATTAAGGAAAAATCATTTTTCAGCTAGAAATACAAATCATCCTTGTCTGATTTCGTTCCTCAATGCTTTAAGTAAGATGCTATACAGATTCAACATAGAATTTGATATTGATTTCATATAAAATCTTTAATATTCTTGGAAGAGATGATCATATAACCTGATTAGACCAACTAAGCCTTGCAAGTCTGTGGTGAGAAAAATTCCATATTCAGGATGACTTATCCAACAAGCTTGGCAATAATTTATTATAAACTAATTTAATAAAACACTAGAGTCTTTCAATCACTTATCCATAAAATTATTAAAGAAATTCTGGAACTGCTAAGAATCGCCTTCATAAGTTTTAACAAAATATAAATTTTCCAATACACCAAAAAGCTATAACAGAACCTTTACACTAATCTGTAATTAGGATCTACTTAAACTGAGGACTAAAAAACAAAGAAGAAGAAGTTTTATCAGTTTCAGTAGTGCGATCAATCTTATCAATTAAATTCACAGATTTTTCACTAGCATTGCTAGAAAGTATTTTGAGTCTTGGTGACCCTCTGCTTCTAAACGAGTCATCCAAGCTAGAAAGTTTTTTGCTTTCCTTATCCTTTTTAACAACAAGAAACTCTTTTTCATAGTATTCCAAGGGCTTGTCAAGTCGTTCAACACAATGAATGACAGGGTCTGTGTGTTCTTCCTTTGAAAGTGCAGCTTTGATCTCGAACTTTCGCGAAGCTTCACTGATTATTTCTTGTCCTCCGATGGACGTGCAGTCCATACACGAGCCCACTCCAGCTTTGCAGGTTTGTCCCATTTATTTATACATATTATTAGCTTTATATTTCTTCCTGATCAATCCACCCGATTTTATCTTCATTTGATGGTCTTTCAGTTCATTCAAAGCCTGCTGCTCTATTTCTTTCCTTTCAGAAATAGTTAAAGCCAGAGATTTTTCAAGTCTTTCTTGCAGCTCAGGACATGTCTTCAGTTTTTCGAGGTCTCCTTCGAGAACTGGACTGGTTTTCAAAGATTTGATGAAATCATTGCAAGAATTGATCAGGGCAGTCACAGGTTTTGCATTATTTGAGACATTTTTCTGGTCCGAGTCATGAAAATTTTTCGAATTTTTCAGAGTTTTTGAGACTTTTAATGCGCCTAAATCGCTTTCAATCAGTTCGTCTAGCTTTGATATCCAAGATTGAATTGAATTCTGAGTTGATTTTATGGAGGACTGTTTTAGCTTCAGAAGGACTAGCATAGATGGATTGTTTGAAAAAATAGAGTTTTCGATCTCGGAGGCACAGCTATTGCTTAGATGTTGCAGAGAAATCAGCCATGATACTAAATCTTCTCTGATTGAAACTTTTGATGAAGAGTTCGGGCAGGTCTTTGCTGTTTTTGAAGCTTTACTGATGCAACTTCCCATTTTACAATTAATGATCTGGATCGAATTAAGATATCGGAATCGGTCCATTTTGAAATGAAAATGTAAACGAAATACCCTTAAATATCTAATCAAGTAATGAAATAATTGCTATGGTAACAGGATGAGATTAATTGCAGGCTCAATTAATTCAAGAAAATAAAAAAATTCAATAAAATTATTCTTTTCAAATCAAAAAATAAAAGTTAATTTTACTAGTCACTCAAAACAAGCATAATCTTTACTCACTATTTACTCGATTAAAAGAATTCAATGAAATTTCTTATGCAATCTTTATTTAACTATATCATCACCAAAATGTCCAAACCTTTTCAAAGCCATCTAACGACTCCAAACTTTTAAAACTTTCCTCGAAATTTCCATCCAAACTAAAAAAATATTAAATTCCAAATAAAAATCCAACAAACAATTAATTCAAACCCATTCTTTACTCATTCCTTTGAAAATAAATGGACAAGAAACAATCTAGCTGCTCAACGCTCATCTCTCCTAAACCGAAAATCGAAGACTCTCTTCTGAATCGTTCTCAAAAACTAAAGAACAAACTAAGCCAGGTGAAAATCCGCAAAGTCCAGTCAGAGTTGAAAAAATCCCAGGCAGGTCCTAAAATTAGCGAAAGGTCAAGACGCCTGGCAAGTAAATCTTCAACAAATCTGATAGTGACGAGCACTCGCATAAAAAGGACTCACGAGATCCTGAAATCGTCGAATTTGATGCCAAAACAAGTAAAACTTTCGATGGCGACTCTAAACCCTTCTCGAAATTATCCGAAAATAATATCGAAGAAAGCCCAGAGATACGACCTGATCTTCACGAGTCCCTTAGAAGAAAAAATCACTTTTCCAAGCTTAGAAGTCCTGCTGACTAGTCCTGAAAACTCGACAATTCCCTTGCCTGACGACATTTCCACCAGGAATCAGCGAATTTTAGAACTCAAGCATGAAGAAACTGAAGGACTTTTAAATTCACCGAAAAGTGTTTCTGTTCAGGAAAGATCTCAGGTCTGGCTTCAGAAGAAAAACGAGAAAATCAAGGAAATGAAGGAAAAAAGTGAAACTTTGGTGACTGAGTGTTGCACTTTTCGACCCACGTTGAAGTCAAAGTCAACAAGTCAGGACTCGACTCCTTGTCTTTCAGTTAAAAGTATCAGGTCTCCGAAGTTCTTTAATGGAGATAAGATGAAGATGAGCGGACCTTCATCACAGAAGTCTTGCAGGGAAATATCTTCTGTTGAAGTTTCTGAAGGGAATGGAAGGCTTAAGAGAAGTACTGTCCTGGCTAGCTTTACTACAACTAACGAAAGTATCAGTCCTTATTCTCTTAATGTCAGTCTGTCATCTGGCTACTCTGAGTCGTTCAAAAAGAAGTTGAAGCCTTTGATTAACTATGGCGTTTTAAATATAAGGCCGTAGATTATTAGAATAGATAAGGATCTTTCAAATGATGACTGAAGATGTTAGAAATAATTTTATAACTGGTTAAAATTAGAAGATTCTATTGATTTTTTCAATTAACTCAGAAATTTTGAATTTGGTTTTTTGAATAATCCTTTATCCTTTCATCTATAATAATGAAATTTCCTAGATTAAAAATAGTTAAACTTCAGCGAGGCCAAACAAGTAAAGCAGCTCGAAACCTTCGTATTTTCCTTTTCAGCAACCTCCTAGTCTGCAGCTACCTCTATATCAAGTCAAGCAAAGACCTTCCAGCGACTCCAGACCAAGAAGCCCAAAAAGAAGCAGAAATTCTTTCCAATTAAACTTTAAAATTAAAAGAGTTACTATTGGACCTTTTTTTCCCTCCCTGAATGAACTTAACACAATTCCCAGAAGCCTTTCTTTGTTCCCCTCTTCCTTGAAAGGTTTCAGCCTGTTGAGCAAGAATTTTGCAATTTTCTTCTGACTTTTCAAGTAAATCTCTGGACTTTTGCAGTTCTTCCTGCAAGTTTTTGATAGTATCACTGACCCTGGCAAGTTTTTTTTCAGCTAAAGTTTTTTCAGCAGAAATTGTTGACTTTTGCATGACCAGCTGATGATACATCAATGTGAGTTGTTCCAAATTTCTCTCAAGAGTGTCAGTTTTTCGTTTTAAAGCCTTTTCGCCGTCACTTAGAAGGTCTTCTAGTTTCCAGTAAGCTTGTTTGAAGTCGTCCAGGGCCAGTTCGAGTTCGATGATTCGGTCGATTCGTGTCTGGAGTTCTTTTAAAAGTCTTTTTTTTTCATCGGACCATTTTTCACTTTCTTGACGAGCGATGTCTTGTCGCATCACTTCTTGGATTGTGAAGTCGCCTCCTCGCTTTTGAATCACGTGATTCAGGTTTTTACGGAGTTCCTCGATTTCTTTTGTTTTTGAGGAATTTTCTTCTTTTTCTTTACTCAGCAAGTCTTTCAGTTCTTCAAAACCTGCTCTTAAAGAGGGGTTTGAATGTTTTTCTGCAATGATCTGCTGCTCAATCAGGTTTCTTTCAATCTGGAACATGCGATTATTAGAAAATTTCACTTCTTTTTCAAGAGTTTCTCTGGTCACAGCAGCTTTTTCAATACTTTCCGCTTGTTCTTGAATGACTTTTTCATATTCCAAGATTTTTCTTTTAAGTTCCAGGTTTTTTTCTTCACTAACATGAGAAACAGCAGCTCTTTGCCTCAATTGTTCGTCTTTCAAAGCAAGTTCAATTCTAAGTTTTTCATTATTTTTCACTTCTTGAGCCAGTTTATTTTTCGTGTCTTCCAATTCAGCAAGAATGTCTTCATATCCATAAATCTTCGTCGAGTCAAGTCCAGGACTGGTCGGGCCTTCATCTTTGAAATCTCTACTTTCAAGACTTGGTCTATTTGAAGAACTTGCAATATTTTCTTGCATTTCTTTGATTTGTTTATCTTTTTTATCAAGTTCTTCTCTACATTTGCTTAGCATGATTTTCAACTCGGCTACTGAAAAGTCTTTGTTGATTTTTGGCTTGTTTTTTATTTTTTTAGTACGCAGACCGAATCTCAGGGTGCTGATTGTTTCTGATTCGTTCACTTTTGAAGGCGAGCAGGTGATGATTAGAGCTGTTTTTGAGTTGCCTCCAATTGAATCTTTCAGAACTCGAGTCAGTTTCGAGTCTCGGTAAGGAATATGAGTGGATTTTCCATCAGTTAGTGAGTAAATCACAAGTCCGAGCAGGGTCAAGGACTTGTTTATGTTTTTGGCTTCTTCAAGTCGCAGACCTGCTGAACTGGTCTTGGCGACTTTTTCTGATCCTGCCAAGTCAATCAGGTAAAGTTTTCCTGTCCTTGAAATGAAGTCTCGGTTGTTCATTTGGTTTATTGTCAGAGAAAATATTGAATGGGAACGGCTTGATTGCTGGTTCATGTTTGTGCTTCCTATTACTCGATTTTCTAGTCCTTGCTTCATCAGATTCATCACTTCTTCGCTCTCGGCGACGTACTTTTCGGTTAGTTCTCCGATGTAAACACCTCTGGCTCGGTCTTCGTGGATTTTTAAATTTGTTTTGGTTATGTCGAGTAGGTCTCTTATTTTTTCAAGGTATATCTCGCAATAGGATACTTTTATTGTGTACTCGATGTAAGGGTCTGAATTTGAAATCTCGTCAAATATTGAGAGAATCATTCGAGGGATCAGACCCATCTGGTCTTGATCATCAACATCAGGACCAGTCATCGTAAAAGTTTTCCCAGATGAAGTCTGGCCGTATGCAAAGATAGTCGTGTTAAACCCTTGCATTACTGCATCTACAATGGGAGCACCAGTAGCCTGATAAACATCATTTTGAGTACTATCTGATTCGAAGATGTAGTCAAAGGTGAAGAACAATGGTTCGTTGTAATCAAATTCTGAAATCATTGTTATAGTTTTGTGGTCCTGGGATAAATTGTAAAGAGGATCATTAACAGATCCCAATTCTGATTCGGAAAATGGTCTGAAGCGGCAGACCACAATAATATTTCCCGACGCATCTTCATGTCTATCCATTTAATTATCCTTAAATAAGTTTTAATTTCAAAATATAAATAAATAGTTTTGCATATTATCTAGCAAGGATATCATTGAAAATTATTGGAAAGATCAGAAATTTATCTTGAGAAAAGTTTCAAAAGTCTCCAGTTCAACGTTTTATTACATTTTAATTAAATTATATAGATTAATTATTCATCCTTTATTTTATTCAAACCTTTAAAATTAGTTTCAAGAGTTTTTCCTTCCACCCTGAATAGTTTTCACACAATTTCCAGGAACACTTAAAAACTTTCCTTTATTCTTCTGCAAAATAGCTATTTCTTGTGTTAAAATAGAGCATTTTTGATCAGTTTTTTCATAAAGATCTCTATATCTTTCTACCTCACTATTTAAAGTTTTGATAGTTTCTGAAACTCTAGAGAATTTCTTTTCTGCAAGTGACTTTTCAACAGAAATCTGTGATTTTTGTGTTACAAGAGAATGATACATGAGAGTAAGTTGTTCCAAGTTCCTTTCCAAAGCATCAGTTTTCCTTTTAAGAGCCCTTTCGCCTTCACTCATCATACCTTCCAGATTTCTATAAGCTTGCCTTGAATCATCCAGTGAAAGTTCTAATTCAATAATTCTTTCAATTCTTACTTGTAAGTCTTTAAGAATACTTCGTCGTTCATCAGCCCATTTCTCTCTTTCCTTCCTGGCAATGTCATTTTTTATGGCTTCCTGCACTTTATATTCCACAGATTTTTTATTTAACATCTGATTCAGACTAGACCTCAAGTCGGTGATTTCTTGATTTTTCGCTTTACTCTCTTCTTTTTCCATGGAAAGCAAAGATTTCAGTTCTTCAAGTCCACTCTTAGAAGATGCAATTGGAGGAGGTGACTGAGCAACTTCTTTTTCGCTTAATATCCTTTCAAGTTCCAAGACTTTTGTATTTGAACAAAGTAACTCTTTCTCAAGAGTTTCTTTCACAACTTCGAACTTGTCAAGTGCTTCATTTTTTTCTCTAAGATTTTTTTCAAGTTCTGTTGTTCTTGACTTAAAGTCAAGATTTTTCTTTTCAAGCACTTCAGTCACTGCCAACTGATGACTTAGCTGGTCATCTTTTGATATAAGCTCAGCTTGGACTTTGTCTGAATGTTTCACTTCTTTTGACAGTCTTTCTTTGAGCAGCTCCAGCTCTCCGATGACCTCATCATAGGAAAAATTTTTGATTTCTTCAAGTTCTGTTGAAACTGAACTGTCCTCTCTTGATATGCCTGGAGTCTCTACTTTTGAAGAACTTGATGCGAGGCGGGTTTCTAGTTTTTGAATGTATTTATCTTTTTTAGAGAGCTCTTCTCTGCACTTTCCTAACATTATTTTTAGCTCCGCGATTGTGAAGTCTCTGTTTACTTTTGGCTTGTTTTTTATACATTTGGCTCGGATACCGAATCTTAAAGTGCTTATTGTTTCTGCTTCGTTAAAAACTGATGGCGAGCAGGTGATTATCAAGGATGTTTTTGAGTTACCCCCGAGTGAATCTTGCAATACTCTTGTGAGTTTTGAATCTCGATATGGGATGTGAGTAGACTTTCCATCAGTCAAGGAATTGATTACAAGTCCTAGCATAGTAAGAGACTTGTTAATATTTTTCGCTTCTTCGAGCCTAATACCACACGAGCTGGTCTTCGCTACTTTTTCAGATCCCGCCAAATCAACAAGGTAAAGTTTTCCAGTTTTCGCAATAAAATCACGAGAATTAGTTTGACTGACAGTTAAAGAAAAGAGTGAATGTGACCTACTTGATTGTTGATTCATATTCGTACAACCCACAACGCGATTATCTAGTCCAACCTTCATAATCTCAAAGACTTCCCTCGCATCAGAGACATACTTTTCAGTGAGTTCAGCAATGAACACTCCCCTGGTGCGGTCTTCATGGATTTTTAAGTTATTTTTATTCACATTGAGTAAATCCCTGATTTTTTCCAAATAAATTTCGCAGTAAGACACTTTTACAGTGAATTCAATGCAAGGATCTGAATTAGAAATGCTGTCAAATATTGAAAAAACCATTCTAGGGATCAGTCCTTGATGTTCAGGATCTAATAGGTCAGGTCCTGTCATTGTGTAAGTTTTGCCTGAAGAAGTCTGGCCATAAGCGAAGATAGTCCCGTTGACACCTTGCATAATTGCATCTACTATCGGCTGAGCTGAAGCTTGGAATAAATCGATTTGACTGCAGTCTGGTTCGAAGATATTGTCGAAAGTGAACTCGAGCTGCCCGCTGTAGTCATACTGTGAAAGAATTGATATTGTTTTGTGGTCTTCTGATAAGTGATACAGCGGGTCCATGGAGTACTCAAGCTCAGTTTCTGTAAATGGTCTGAACCGACAGACAACCTGTATATTTCCAGAGATAGGTTCTTCTTGCTTATCCATTAGATATACTTGAGGACTTATGAATCAATTAAGGTATTTCCAATATTTAGTAGGAATTATCTTGAATATTAATTTGTTAAAGAAATGACAGAAGACTTCAGTCGTCTACAGAATTATATCGTTCTTCGCAAACTTCACAATGGAACTCATTCTAAGGTGAAACTTATCAAAAACGAGAGTGCAGACCAACTTTATGCAGCTCATATTTTTAAGGTTCCAGAATTCAGCTTGTTTTTTAATGCCGAAGTTCAGAACTTTCAAAGTATTGCATCAAATTGCTGTGTCTCGTTAGTTGAATCTTCACCTGATGGGATCTACTTGAAAAAGAATTCGATGCAGTATAGGTGTATGTACTTTGTTGTTGAGTTCTTGAGTTTTGGAAATGTTGTAGACCTGGCTTGTGGTCCTCATCCCTTGAGTGATTTAACTTTGAGGTTTCTGTTTAAAGGCATGCTGACCTCTCTTCAAGAACTACATGATTCCAACCTATGCCACAGGACAATCGGACCTCTAAACATTTTATTTGACGATGATCTACTTCCAAAATTTTCAGGATTAGCATACGCCGAACAGATATCCTCAACCACCCGTTCCATGATCACCAGCAAGAAATTCCTAGCTCCAGAAGTATTAAGCAAGCAAGAGTCCTACAACGGTGAGCATTCAGATTTATTCAGCTTAGGAGTCGTAATGTTTTACATGAAAATCCTAAAGCAGCCTTTTTTTTCAGCAAGCATGGTAGACCTTCACTACCGTTTATTTTCAAAAGACAAGTGCAAGTACTGGAAAGGTTTCTCTAAAACATCAAAAATAGACCCAGGCTTCTGCGTGTTCATCGAAAAACTGTTGGACTTCGAACCAACAAACCGAGGCTCAGTGACTGAAGCCTTGAGTCATCCTTGGTTGGCAGGCGAAACTGGAAGCCGAGAATCAGTCAAAGAAGAAATCGAGATGAGAAGACAAGAAATGCTTAAAAGAGGCTACCTTGTTAAAGTCAGTTCAAGACTTGTTGATATTTCACCAGCTGGCTTCCGGTCAAGTTACGATGATATCAAGTCTGATTCTTTAGAGTTCATTAAAGTCAAGCCAGTTTTCAACATTTTCCTGAATAAGTCGAACATTATTTACACGACTATTCCTCCAAAAGAGCTGATGATGAAAGTGAGTCAGTATTTGATACAGATTAGAAATGGCACTAAAATCAAGATGTCTACTGAATTCGTTCAGTTAAGAGCAAGTATTTCGATTTACAAAGAAGTTTTGAAGATGAAATGCCTTGTATATGAAATCGATGAGTCATCAGCTCTGGAGGTCCAGCTAATAAAAGGCAATGATTTTGATTTCTATGATTTGGTCTATCAACTGAAGAATAACATTTATCCATCTACCTAATCTCTATTATGAATATCTTCATCAACCTGCCTCATAATCACAATTCCTTCTAAATAGTTCGGCCTGATATCAGGCGAAACTGGCAGTAACCAAAACCAGAACTTTTTCCCAAAAACATCTTCAAAGTTCTTCAAAGGGTCTTCACAAATTCCTCTTTTATACTGATAACTCTCAACACACGTCTGATTTTCTTTGACACTTTCCACCTGTTCCAAAACAAAATCTCCTGCATATATAAAGAAAAGCACAGCGACAGCTGTGCAAAAAACAACTAAAAAAATTCCTAAAACATCAATTTTTACTTTCCCGACAAGGTAAATTTGTAACATTGTAGAAATCGCGATTAACAAGCCAGTGGCACAAGTCGCTATTGTGTAGCCTAAAAATAAGATAAAGAATTTTTGGTTCAGGGCTCCGATGCAGTTGTTGACCCAGACACAGTGATGGTCGAGACGATGAACACATTTTTTGCAGGAGCGGCAGTGATGGGATCTTTTTGGCTTGTATTGATCGCAGATGGTGCATTGGGTAATGTTTTTGTCGTTTACTGGAACTGGAAGAGTCGGAGTCCACCCTGGGTTGCTTAACCAGCATCGAAGGTGACTTATCAGTGCTAGCAACATGAATGTCAGGTAGAGAGAACAGAGGAATAGCCCGAAAGGACTTAGACCTAAAATTCCTGATTGGCTTTGGAAAAAAGGGTTGATGCAGTACTTTTTGAATACAAATCCAGGAATTGTTAGAAGTCCCCAGGTCTATTTAGGGTTTACAAATAGGACAAGAAGCTTTTCGGATTTTGACATTGGTTTTATTTAGTAACTAACTTATGATAAAAACTGAGACTGCAATGAGTAAAATCAATTTTTTTATACATTATAAGAAGATTGCCTAGTGATCTTTTATTTAACTATAGAAATATTATTTGTATTATCCTAATCCAAAAAAATTATTAATAAAGGATTAAACTAAAAATCAAGTTTTATATTTTCACTCTTTACTTATTCATTTTTCTTTCTCAAGACCAAGATATTTTCCAAATAATTAGGCCTAATATCTGGTTGAACTGGTAAAAACCAGAACTTTTTTCCAAAAACTTCTTCAAAGTTCTTAAAAGCATCTAATGAAACTCCTTTTTTATTTTGATATGCCTCCACTCGAGTCTGGTTAAATTTGACAGCTTCAAACTGTTCAATTAAATGATTCGATTCATTTATCAAAAAAAATAGCCAAACAAAAGTGCAAATAACTAGAAAAAATACTTCAATATATGATAATTTTGTCCTTTCGATAAAGTAAACGTTAATAAAAGTTGATATTATTACCAGCATGCCCGTTAAGCAAGTAAGCAGAACATAAACCAGCAAAAGAATGAATAATTTTTGATTCATGAAGCCAACACAGTTGTTTATCCACAAACAATGATGGTCTAATCGATGCACGCATTTTTTGCAGGTTTTGCAGTGATGGGTTCGATGTGGTTTGTATTGATTACAAGTCTTACAATTCAAACTTATCTTGTCGTGAATCGGACGAGGTAAATCGGGTGTCCATCCTGGATTACTTAGCAAGCAACGAACATGACTTATAAAAGTAAGAGTTGCAAAGGAAAATATCGTGATGCAGAGAAATAACCCATAGGCACTTAAAGATCCAGTTTTGGTCTTGAATTGGGATTTGATAAAAAATGAGTAAATTGCATAAACTGGAATAATTAAACAACTCCAGGCCTAAATGAGTTTCACAATAACAACATAAGCTCTTCCAACCCAACTCATATTTAATAAACCCCAAAATTTCCACCTTTACAATATCTGAACTAAATTAAGCAAAGCTTGTGTTTCCTTCCAGCGATCTTCCATAGACCTGCTGTTAAGCAAAACAATAACAAAATTTCCATACGCTGTACAAAGACACGGCCCAGCAGTGGGAGTGACTCCAGTTTTGACTCCAACAAATCCAAGCTCAAGCATTTTATTAGTATTTTCCCAGGTCTTGATCCTCAATTTCCCCTCATTCAAAATACAACAAGAAAAACTTCGAGTTCCAACAATTTCAGCAAATTTCAAATTCTGCATCGCGATTTGAGCCATTTTGCAAACATCTCTAGCAGTTGACAGGTTTTTACTCGTTGCCATCCCATGCGGGTTTTTAAAAAAAGTGCTGGTTAACCCAAGTTTCTTACAATTCAAGTTAAGTTCAGAAATAAAACCTGCAACTCCATTTTTCAACTTCTTCCCACAATGCTCTGCAAGTGCCCAGGCAGCATCGTTGCCAGAAGGCAGCATCAAAGCATAAAGAAGGTCATTTAAAGTGATTTCGTCATTTTCTCTTAAATCAGCTGAAGTGCCTGACATCTTCGCGGCTTGCTTAGAAATTTGAACTACTTCAGTGAATGAGACTTTTTCTTGTTCTTCCAAGTAAATCGTGGTTAGAGCTGTCATTATTTTAGTTAAACTCGCGATTTCTCTCATTTCTTGGTCACGTCGACTGAGAAGTACCCAGCCTGTTTGGGTGTCGAGGACACAAAAGGCACTCGCTGAAATCCTAGTCCCTTTTGCAGAGGAAATACTTGTTTTTGTAGTTGAAGCCCTTGATGAAGGCCGAGTAGCCACAGATGTAATTGAAGGACATCTGAGAAGTTTTCCGAAAGACTGTTTCGACTTCAGCTGCAAAAAGGAGAAGGACTGGTTAACGCTGTTCATTTAAAATTCTAACGAATTTAATAAGAAAATAATCTAGATATGTTCTTGAGGTTCACTTTCTTCATAATCGAAAGAATTGAGAGAAATTACTTGAGTGAAGTTTTTCTCAACTTGCTTTATCATCAATGAAGTCAGATACTTGAGTTCCAATTGTAAGTTAGAATTTATGAAATAATCATTTTCAGTAAGGACCTTGTAAGCGATTCCTTCACTAGGAATGAAAAAATCACTGATCCAGCCAGTGTTAACGTCGATTTTGTTTTCTTCCACATTAAGCTTTCCGTACTTTTTTACCAAGTCCTCGTAAACTGCTAGTTTTTTCTTGATAACTGAATCGATTGAGTTTCTCTTGTTAAAGAAAATTCGAACTGATTCATCAATATCAGGAGTTCGAGGCTTTTCTAAATAGTTGAGATATGCCAGGACTTTTATGTTATTTTCTACTTCGTGATAAGGAATCTCGACTCTACTTGAATGAACTGAGATTACCTTCTGATTCAAGATATTATTGCTTATCACTCCTCGAGGCTCAAGCTCGGTCAAGTACTTGAAAGGTTTCAAATAAAGCAAGTTGTTAGAAGGGTTTCTTATCATTTCTTCTTCATTCACTTTCGCGTAGATGACTGATAAAAAATGCTGATGGATGTACTTAGGGATGAATATCGGGTGCTTTGAATGCAGTAGACACAAGTTGCATAAATCTTGAAAGCTGAGCAAGTCCCAAGTATTCTGCTTGTTTATAAGATTTATGATATTTTCAAGAATTTCTCCTTCTGCAGTTGTTCCACTTAAAATCTCAAGAATTACTTTTATGCTCTGATTTTCCGGATCATTGAAATTTTCATTTTTCAGCAGAGAAAGTATGAAGTCTTTATAAGCGAAATTTAGTGATTCAATGGTTTTCAGCTCATGAAACAAGTTTTGACTTAATCCTCCAGTTTTAAACTTTTCAATAAAACTTTTACATTTTTGCAGATTTTTCGAAGTATCAGAAGGTGCGAAATTTCCTTTATAGGTGGAATTTTCCATGAATTCATAAATGAGTTTTTTAGGAATGTATTCAAAAAACCTCCGAATATCATCCAGTTCTTCTAAAGGGACCTGCTCTGAAATCTTCATCAAATGAACCTTGATTGACTGCGAGTTGATCAGAGAAGGGTTGACTTCAGTCAGTGATTTAAAGAAATCTTTAAGAAGTTGACTTGGAAACCTTGGGTGTTTCTCAGGTACAAATCCAACGAACTCAATAGCGGATTTGATAAATTTAAAATCATTGAATTCTACAAGTTTCACAATAGTTTTCATCACAGCTTCAGTGGGCATCATGCGAAAGTTGATATTTTTTGACTTGTAAAGGAAATTCGATGGAGACTTTGCATCATTGTAAGCCAGAGCCAATGAAAAGTCCGAGTCGCTCAATTTATCAAAGTCGATTTCACAAGGACTGAGAGAAGTTAAATAATACAACACCTCAGGACTCACAGTGAAAAAGTCCACTTTTTCCAGGGCCTTTCTCGCAATTTCCTTGGTTGGAAGCTCGTCCCTTAATTGCCAGAGAAGCTTGGCCCAAAAAGGGTTGTCGTTTTGAATGTTCTCTAAAAGTTCCAATGGTGGAAGAGACTCAGCCAAAAGACTTGAATAATAAGAACTTATCAGATAATGACTCGGATTAACTGTGCTGATAAAATCATTGCAGATCTTCGCAAGGGAGTTAAGTGATTCGTTTTTTAGTACTTTTATAGAATTGAACTGGTAGGTGTATATTGCATTCTCCTCGGAATATCGAAGAAACTCTTGTTGGGCCTCTACGATTAAAGGAAAAAAATTAACAGGGAAATTTTCATTGATTTTTGAAAGACTTTCGATTAATGGATTTAAATCTGTAAAGTCCTTATTGTGATGAATGAACGCTGATATTATTCGTAAGTTCTTCTCTGGTGGAAGTAGTGGAGCGATGTCGACTAAGTGGCTCACCATCTGCATATTTTTGAGAAGTAAGTGGAAATTCTTGGTCTTGTAGAAAAGAGAGAAGAAATCGTAAAAAATTGGATTTAATCGAGAAATTTTAAGGTTAATTTTTGAGAGACTAGGTAAAAATTACTGATCACAAAAACATTTTAGTACTTGAGTAGACAATTTATCTATTTTCAATAGTTTTTTTAGAATATAGATACTTTTTTCATAGTGCATATCTAATAAAAACAAATCAAATGAATTCTCAAATTGTTTAATCAACTCCATTGGGATTTTAAAGTCAGCATTTTTCATGACCACGGCCAGGTCAATCAAGAGATTTTTCGGGATTCTTTCAAAGTTTTCAATAAATCTTGAAAAATACTTAGAATGGTCGAGATCCCTGCCAACAGGATAAGCTATTAATAAATGAAGCAAGTCCAAATCTTCAAATGAATCAATGTTTATTTTGTCTTTCCCAATTAGAACCTCAAACACCTCGTCAGGAACTCTGTAATCGCAGAATATATCATGAACTTTATTAATAAACTTGCAGAGGTCTATCAATTCACTTTCATTAGCAGCTAAAACTAACTTCTCAGGGTTTTTTTGAAAGAATTCAGATTCAAGCATGAAATATTTATATACCTGATGATAATTGAAGAGAAATTCAATTCTTTCGATGAGCTTAAGCCACTTGTTTATCGAAATTTCAGTAAGTGATTTGTTCAATATGTTAATAACCTGAGGGATTTTTTTTGAGATTGATTTGAGCTTCGGTGACTTCAGGTCTAATGGATGGTACATCTCTGAAAAATTTCCGAAAAAAAGGAGCTCTTCAATTAAATTGACCTCTAGATTACCCACAGAACATAAAAGATTCAGAGTTTCTATTATTTTGCTGGTCATTATTTCTTGTTTTTCTGTGGGAGATGTTAAGTTTTCCAATTCGAAGTTGAATTTTGGTCGGTTTTGGATATTTTGCTTGCACAAAATCTTAGGAATGCAACTTTTACTTGATGATAAAATATTTTCGTAGTGCTCTAGCAGCTTTATTCCTGATTCATTGTTTTTCAAGTTCAAACTGTCGAGTTTAGCTAATCTGTGAAGTTCTTCGAAGGTAATCTTTGAAAAACTTGAAAGACTTCTTAGCATTTTTATAAGAGTCCTGCAGAAAGATGGAACTATGTAGCCACTTAGAGTGAAGATGAAAAATCTTAGACACAGGAACTAATTTATAATTAGGGTATGATTATCTTAAGTGTTTTCAATTCCTTTATCAAATTATTATCGTAATTAGAATATGGAAACTCACAGGACTAATGCCTCATTAAAGTTCTTGCACATTCTATTATTCGTTAAAAAAACCATTAAAAGAAAATCAAAGATCAGCTTTCACCGAAATAAATCATTCCAATCATTCGATTTCTCTGATTTTAATAAAAATTTCTTCATCTTTAAAAACACCAGAATAAGGGTCATTGATCATTATTCAAACATATTCAAAAACACTTTAAGTGAATCATCCATATCAGGTAAATGGCTGAAATCAACATGCATAGAATCACCAAAGGTCTGTACCTTGGTGATCAGAACTCAGCAAGAAACCTTCGAGCCCTTCAATCTCACGGAATCACTGATATTTTAATATGCGGAGTAGAACTAGAGCCTCAATTTCCAGGATACTTTAATTATAAAAAGCTAAACATGCGGGATGTTGCAAGTTTCGACCTTTCAAGTGATTTTAAAGAAGGAATCTCTTTCATAGACCAGGCTATTCAACGAATGAATACTGTTTTGGTTTATTGCAATAAAGGAAAATCTAGAAGTCCTACCATTGTGATTGGATATTTGATGAAATTTCATGACTTGAAGTGCGAATATGCAATTGAAAGAGTAAAGAAGTTACACCCAACAACTTCGCCAATAAAAGCTTTCATCAAATATTTGTATGCAGTTGATGCAGGAAGTTCGAGAGACAAATGTAATTCATGTTATTGTTTAGTATTTTAAGTTAGAAACGGATAAATATTACGATTTAGAAGGAAAAATTTCCATATTTTTTATCTATATGTTAGTATTAGTGAATTTCATGGTTTTATTTCAAGAGATTAGTAGTCATAAATCAACTTTAAATCCAAAAATTATTAGCTACTGCCCTTTATCTTTAAAACCCTAAATTATTATTCAAACACTAAAATTTATCAAAAAAAATCTTTCAATTTCCTAATTTTTTCTTCTTCTATCACAAATCTCACAAAAAATTCAATTTCCTAACCTTTCCTTCTTTCTAATACATTTAACAAAAATGTTAAGATTATTTACTAAAAGGCTCTATTCGCTAGACCACAAAAATTTAAGAGTAAACCTTATCTAGAAATTGAACCGTGAATACAATTTTGAAGAAACTGTAAGACTTTACGAAATAGACAAAGAACCCAAATCAAAACTAGCCAGAGCCCAATACATCTACGCGAAGTCTCACTTAGAGCTAATCGAATCAAACAAATCCGCTTTAAGGCCAGGAACCATTCACGGTACCAAAGAAAATCCAGTTCTTCTCTACTTTAGATCTTTTTCTAAATCAAAACTTCCCTTCTTCATTCCACTTTTCTTTTTTGGAATCGGATTAGCACTGGTCTCTTTTATATCTAAGAAAAGAAATCAATTTACTCCAGAAAAGCCGACAACAACTTTTCAAGACGTGAAAGGACTTGATGAATGTCTTTCTGAATTCGAAGAAATAGTAAAAATCCTTAAAAATCCTCAAAAGTACAGAGATATTGGAGCTAAACTCCCAAGAGGCATTCTTTTGACTGGAGAACCTGGAACTGGAAAGACTCTTATGGCCAGAGCTATCGCTGGAGAGTCTCAAGTCGACTTTTTCTACACTTCCGGCTCTGAATTCGATGAAATCTTCGTCGGGGTCGGTGCAAAGCGGGTTCGTGAATTGTTCGAAGCAGCTAAAAAATCACCGAAAAGTATTATTTTTATTGATGAAATCGACTCAATTGGCAGAAGTCGCAAAGGACTTTATTCGAATTATCATCGCCAGACCCTTAATCAACTTTTAGTGGAAATGGATGGATTTGATACTAGTGATAATGTTATCGTCATCGCTGCTACGAATATGCCACAGAGCATTGATGAAGCTTTAATGAGACCTGGCAGATTTGACAAATCAATTAATGTTCCTGTTCCTAGTCTTAAGTCAAGAATAGAAATAATCAGCCTTTACTTGAATAAAATCAAGATTGACTCAACAGTAAACAGTGAAAAGTTAGCAAAGTCTACGTTTGGAATGACAGGAGCTGATATCGCGAATTTAATCAATACAGCGATGCAACTTGCTCTAAAAGACGGAAGAAACACTTGCACTTCACAAGACATAGAAAATGCGAAAGATCGACTTTTATTAGGAATCGCTTCAAAATCGCCAGATGAAACAAACACTGAAAGATTTTCTAAAAGTTTATATGAAGCAGGAAAAGTAGTCACAATATTAAACACTAAAGGTGCCGACCCCCTGTACAAGACGACGATTATAAAAAGAGGTCAAAACTTAGGAAAAACAACTCAAACCCCTGACAAAGACAAACTCGGAGCAAATAAAATGGAAGTCTTGGCCATGATCGACACAAAAATGGCAGGAAAAGTGATTCACGACCTTCAATACGGCGACATCAAAAAAAACACTCACAGTCAAAAAGACATCATTGAAGCCACTGAATTCGTTAAAAGAATGGTCAGAGAAGGACTCTTTGATGAGTTTTTCGGAGTCGCTTTTTTTGAAGACCAAGAAAGCCTCGGCCCGAAGCTGAAGGACGCAGTTGACCAGGCAGCTAAAAAAATTTTACAGGAAAGTTATGATAGGGTGGAAAAACTTCTTATTTCCAAAAGTGAAGATATAAAAAAAATCACTAGAATACTCATGGAAAGAGAAACTCTTAGTCGAGATGAGATCTTAGAAATTATTAGGAATGATTAAGTAGAAATTATTTACCTTATTTTAAAATATGTCTCGGAATTACTGTCGAATTTCTTTAGAGAAAGACCTGAAATTGGAAGGTGGCTTGAAACAACTGCTACCTCGTCTGAATTGAGGACTTTTGGCGTTTGAGATGATTTTTGATGAGGTTTTGAACTTGTGGAAAAGAAGTTTGTTGAAGTTTTTGAGATGTTTTCGATGTCGCTGAATTTTGCAGTTGGAATTGGGGGCTTTTTGGAATTTTTATGAATTGATGATGAACGGTATACTAAAGTTTTTGTTGAAAGTCCTGATTTTGTTGAGTGAAAACCTGTTCTCTCCACTGAGGACTGCCTGGATCTTGATTCTTCTTGATTTTTAGTTGTTAAAATACGGATTTCTGGGACTTTACGATATTTTAGAACCTTTGCGGTGTAGCTCTTCAACTTTTGATATTTAGATTTTAAGTGGCCTAGAGATGTTTGGAGTTTCCATAAGTGTATCGCTTGGGTCAGCTTCTTTTTGAAGATTAAGTTTAAATATATGAGTTTCTGTTTTAACTCCATTTAATATTCGTTTGAATTCATTCTTCGGTTGAAGGAAACAAGAAGTGCCTCAAATAATTACGATGAAGATAAGATATGAAAAAATGAAAAGACAGAAAGTTTTTTAACGGTGTTGAAGACATCTAGGCTTACATTATTCAAGGATTTTAATGAATTAAAGTAAAAATAGTTAAATATCCTTTCAGCTTAACAGACAGCATCAGAATCATTTCAATTCCAACACAAGTACTCTCTTTCCATTTCCCTCGCTAGTGCCTTAAGATCACTTTTTCTCAAAGCTTCCGCCTTGAACTTGAAATATCTCAAACACGAGTGTTTTTTATGATTTTTTTTATCAAATTGCACAAAATTATCCCTCCCTTCAATTTTCCCATTTCCAAACTTATACAATTTCCTCTCATTCCTTGCTTTAAGTATCATTTCACTGATATCACAAAAGCATCTCTTAATAGAATGTCCAGAATAAACCCCAAACTTTTTATTCCTTCTCATTTATAATCAGGTAATAATAAAAGATGCAGAGCAGTAGTCAGTAATAAATATGATCAGAAGACTTTTCTCAGAATCCCTTCATTTGAAATTCCCTCCGATTTACCCTGAAAACATTGACCAACTCAGAAAAATGATTTGGTATCGATGCGGAAGGACCGGCACTCAAGAAACTGAATATCTACTCAAAGAATGGGCAAAAAGCAATTTAAACAAAATGAACAGAGATGAACTGATTCTCTTTCATCAGCAGGTCATTGATCAGGAGACCTTGGACTTGTATCAGATTCTCATGGGACATCAACCTCATAATGGACTGAAATATCTTGAGAAACTTACCAAGTTTGTCCAAAGCAAGTTGGAGTAAATAGTTTAGAGTAATCAACGATTATTTGACTTACTGAAAGTTTGATATTCAAGATTGTAGTGTGAAGGTGAAAATATCAAAATTTCTAATAATTGGGAATTTTGAAAGTGTTTAAATTTATTGAGTCTTATGGAAATATAGGTAGTATGTTGAAAATAGAATAAAGGCAGATAGAGAACTGAGTTGTTGAAAGAAATAATCCTTTAGTGATTTAGCTGACAATTAATCATTTGTAATCCAATATCTTAAAAATAATTCAAGATTTTTCCTAAAAATTCCTTCGATTATTAAACCTTTCAACTCATCTCACCACTCAAATAATATAAAGCTCAATTATTTATACATTAAATGACTACCAAGCTGATAATACCGAACACGAGGTCTTACACTCCAGTGCCTCTGACAGAATCAGTCCAAGACCTTCCTCCAACCCAATCTTACAGGGCAGTCTGGCAAAGATCTCTAAGAAAAATAAAATACAGTCGAATTCTGCAAAACTACAAGAAAATCACTTCAAACCCAGTTGAAAACGAAGTACCTGACTACTACGATAAAGATTTTCACAGATTCCTTTTTTCACCAAGAGTGAAAACCCCAATTCCATTAACATTATTTGTTCCTTACAACAACCTCTACATATTCTGGGCCCTGTTGAATTTCGTAAGTCTTTTTTATATCTCGACTTACGGTCAATTTAATACAAGTTTCTACGGATATAAACCAAATTCAATAGAATCTACCTTCGAGTTCATAATTGACATCATTTTCGTTCTTGACGTCGCACTTCACTTCAACTTGGCGTACTTCGACCACGACAACAAACTGATAGTCGACAGGAGGAAGATTTTCTGGAATTATATAAAATCTCGTTTTTTTCTTGATTGTTTCACATCTTTTCCATTCGGTTTTTTCATTAGAAACTTGGAAGAGCCGAATATTCCCAGACGTTATTTGTTTAGACATATTCCGAAGTTTATTAGGTGGGTTGGATTGAGGAGAAGGTTGAAATATTTGTATTTTATTAAGGATTTCGAGAGACTCGCATTGAAATATAAGCACGCTTATGAACTTATAGCTTTAAGTCTTTTGGTTATGATGGGACTTCATATTATTGCTTGTATTTTCTTTTTATCTGCCAGGTATGAAAATTTCAATTCTGAGACCTGGGTGATGAAATGCAATATTTTAGATTTCGAGGTGTTTGAGCAGTACTTGTCTAGTATTTATTGGGCGTTTATGACACTTTCATCGATAGGCTATGGGGATATTCATCCTTTCACTACTGTTGAGTATCAAATCGCCATGGTTTGGATGGTTGTCGGGGTTTTTTTCTGGTCTTATACTTCCAGCAGGTTTTACATCACGCTGTCAAACATCATTAATGCTGACATAATGATCAAACAAAATCTCGACTTTGCTCACGATTTTTCCGAAGTCACTTTTTTGCCTTCAGCACTTAAAAAAAGGTTCAAATCGTGCATTAAAAGCAAAAGAATCATAATTAAAAAAATTTCAATCGATCGGATTATTGACCCTCACGATTTAGAACTCAGGTATTCAGTGGCAATGGATATTTACAATAAAGCTCTAACAAAAATCAAGTTTTTTCAAGGAAAAGGAGAAACTTTCATCGCGCATTTCGCTTTTAAACTACATTTTCATCAATTTCATGTTGATGAAATTTTATGGGTAAAGAAGTCGTTTTCTGATGGGATTTATTTTATTTCTGAAGGAAGATTCAAAGTTACTTATGATGGACTTATGTTTATGATTTTTAAAGCAGGGGACTACTTGGGAGACATTGAAATTTTTATGAGGTCTGAAAGGAAATTTGATTGTAGCTCATGTGAGATTGGCAGGTGCTTTAAAATGGACTTGGCTACTCTGAAAGAACTGAAAATTGATTACCCGATATATTATCAAGAACTTAAAAGTAACTTTGATAATCGAATGAAGCATGCCATGAATGAACTTTCAATGATGTATGCTCTTCGACTTTATTACACGAAAGAAATCTCTTCTTTTAATCATGATGTAAGAGAAGAAATCAAAAGAAGAATGTATTATAAAATATTTTCTGAAAACTTTTATGCTATGAGGAATAATAAGATCTTGGATGTCATGCACTTATCCAAAGAACTTTCTCAGTCTGTTAAAAGGACCAGTAATATTATAAAGTTACTGATTAATATGAACAAAAAGGAAAAAGTAAAACATTAGAGTATTTAATTAATTTAATATCCTGGAGGTTGAATAATAAAGGTTAAGTTATTGTTTTGTTTCAATAAAAGATTGGAAGAATATATGAAAATTTTAGTGGTTTTATGAAGAGAGTATGTTATGGCTAGGTTAAGACCTTCTTCATCATATATATCAATGATTAGTTGTTATAATTACTTCAGTCTGATTAAGATAATTACCTTGAAAGATTTTGTGGCTCGAGTATTATTTCTTGAGAATTTCTGATAAAAATCAAAAGGATAGATGCTACAATTCTTGTAAAAATGAATTTTTATTTAATCTAGATAAAATTCTTGATGAAATTCAACTTTTTTAAAAATCTTTCCAGAAAAAATTAAGTCTAAAAATTATAATCATTCAAATTTATTTGTTCGCCTAATAACCCAAATATAATAAACTATGAGTTGTTCAATAAACCAAGATTTAGGATTTATCCTGCCCTTATCAATCGCAATATTATCATTCTTGGGTAGTGTATTTATAATAGTAGTGTGCATAACCAAAAATTTGATGCAAGTTTACACTTTCAAGATCCTTATCTTCATAGCAATAAACGATATAATCCGTTCAATTCTTTTTAGCATTCCTCTCCAACAAATAGGAAAAACTTCATACTGTAAAGTAATTGCTTATCTACTCAATGTCTTCTTTCTCTCTACAATAACCTGGTCAGCCTGCATCTGCACAACAATCTACAAAAGAATCGTGAAAGGTCAAGGAGATCACGAAAAACACCACAAATACTGGGTAATCCTTGCATACCCAGTCAACATTCTCCTTGAATCTCTTCCTTATTCCACAAATTCCTTCACATTTTCCGACGGATCCTGTAGTCTTCAACGTGATTTCGCAGGAAACATCTGGCGATTCACTTTAATCTACTGCCCAGCATGGTTGATTCTGTTATTCACCTTATTTATCTTTACAAAAGTCTATAAAGAAGTGAAAAAGCACCAAAAAAATGCAGGTAAAAGTGTGATATTTGACAGAGGTTTCATTTACCCGATAATCATCGCGATAATAATCACCCCTTTGACAATAGCGAGAATTGTTGAGATCTTTTCCAGCAGTTGTTCAATGTCAAGTTTCATCTTTGTGTCTTTTTGCATTTTGAATATTCACGGAATTTTAAACGCAGTAGTTTTCGTCATGAATGAAAACGTAAGGACTAGTTTTCAAATCATTCAACCTGCTGCTCAGCATAGTCTGAACATCAACGGCCTTATCGCAAGCTCGGTCTTATCAGACAGCTTTAGCTTATCAGACAGCCTCAGCTCTCAAGAAGAAGTTTAATTTAATGACTAGATATTAAGATGGTTGAGAAAACTTCAGCTTGTCGCTTTCACTTAACTGGCCCCAGAGCTGAGTCACTTTCATTACTAGTTCTTTGTGTGTTGCTGAAGGGTTTTCTTTTAAAATCTCAGGCTTTTTATGGGATAAAAAAATCTGGAAAGGAGTTGATGGCTTTTTTGGTGCAGGCTTTGATGGATCTGGAGTTGTTTGGACTGCAGGTGGTGGATTTGGTGATTTTGATTCTTCCGGGTGAAGTTGTTTTGGAAGCTCTGGTTTAGAGGAGTTGGATTCTGGTTCAAGTGGTTTTGAAAGTGATTCAAGAGGTTTTGAAACTGGTTCAAGAGGTTTTGAAACTGGCTCAAGTTGTTTTAATTCTGGTTCAAGTGGTTTTGATTCTGGTTCTAATGGTTTTAATTGTGGTACAAGTGGTTTTGATTCTGGTTCAAGTGGCTTTGATTCTGGTTCTAATGGTTTTGATTGTGGTTCAAATGATTTTAATACTGGTTCAAGTGGTTTTGATTCTGGTTCTAATGGTTTTGATTCTGGCTCTAATGGTTTTGATTCTGGTTCTAATGGTTTTGATTCTGGCTCTAATGGTTTTGATTCTGGTTCTAATGGTTTTGAATCTAGCTCAAATGGTTTTGAATCTAGCTCAAATGGCTTTGATTCTGGTTCCAGTGGTTTTAATTCTGGCTCAGATTGTTTTGATTCTGGTTCATGTAATTTTGGTTCTTCTGTATATATTGACTGTAATTCTAGTAGGTGAATTTGGTTCAGCACTTCTGAATCCGATGATTTTGATTCTTTAAACTGGAATTCCTCTGAACGGTTTTCTACAAGATCTGCCTTGTCTTGATAAGCTTGTTCGAGCACTTGAGAAGAAAGGAAATCTTTATCCGGAATAGAGTTTAAAGAGATTTCCTCCACATTATCCCAATCCTTAAGATTGTTTAAAGGCAAAGACTCTTCATGTTGCTCAGGATAAACTGACTGATTCTTTTTATTTATATTCGCTTCTTCCAAGCCTATAACTTCATGAATCGCTTCACTTCCACCCATAACCTTTTCAAATCTCATAACACCTCCAGAATAAACCTCATCACTTCCAATTTCCTCATCTTTTTCATTTTTTTCAAAACCATATTCAAAACCATTTTTTTCATCTTTAAATCCTGTCAAAACCTGTTTAAAGTCCTCAACCTCCACAATACTTTTAACTTTCTCCTCAATCTTCAACCCTGGCAATCTCTGTTCACCTGAATCCCCTTCAATCTTATCAGAAACAATAGAACCCTGAGTACTTTTTATATTTTCAACTTTCTTTTTCTCTTCCAATGCATCGGCAGATCCTCTTTTCCCATCAAGTCTTTCCCTAATTCGATTGACCATATCTTGACTGACAGGTGGAGGTTTATTAGTAAGATTTCTTCTAAATATCTTGATATTAGTGCTATAATCAATGTTTTCTTCATGTTGACTCAATGAAAAAAGCGGTTTTTTGTTCTGAACAACTTTGACATCTTTATTCAAATCATTCAAGACAAGAGTGATTGCTCTGTCTGAAGTAAGAAGCAGTCCATTCACATCACTTGAGTACAAAAGACTGATCACGTTGCCGTCAGTGCTCGACTTCGACCTTCCCTTCCACTTGAAAAAGTACTGACAGGCCTCTTCCGAGTACTCTAAGTACCCCCACGCTACTGCATTGTTGGTGAAGCCTAAAGCGAAGCCCAGGGGGGCAAGACTTGTTTTACATATGCAGGTGTTTATGCAACCTGGAAAGAACTCTGGCAATAATGCGTTGACTAGAGTGTGTCCAGTGATCAAATCCCAGATAACCACCTGGTTCAAAGAGTCACAAGCGATTATTAGATTTTTATCGTCAAATACGACAAGGCCGTTCACTTTTCCTTTGACTCCGAGGAGGTCTACAGAGAATTTTCTTTTAATGCTTAGGATTCTTGCTTTGGCTCCTTCTGTTGAACCAAGGCTGATTACTAGTAGGTTGTATCTCATGCTTATGGATATTGTTTCGACGGGACTTATATGAGTTGATTTGAACTCTTGAACTATTTGATGATTTTCTATTGAAATTCCGGTTATGTCTCCGCCGATATGTCCCAAAAACAGCAGATCATTATACAAAATCATGCTGGAAACACGACCTGGAAGCATTTTCGCTGGCTTTATTTGATCCTTGACTTCTAATGTGACAGAATCCAGACGAGTCACAAGTCCTGTGCTCTCTGAAATGAACAAGTCAAGAGGAGATAGACAAAAGGAGGAGATGTTGTGAGGACTTTGCAATGAATAAGCGTAGACTCGGCAGTTGTTGTAAAAACATTCTACAGACTCGTATGTGATGAAGACGAAGTGGTTGTGGCGCGTGTAGCTTGATAGGACACTCACAGGAGGTGTTACGTCTAAGACATTTAGTTGGAAAGAACTCCCTGGGTACTGGACTAGGGAATCGATGTGATGAAGATGGTTATTCCCCATAAAATTTCAATAAGCAATGAAAATCTAGTAAAAATAATGGCCGGAAAAAAATCAATAATCCCATCAAGACCAAACGAAGGAAACATCGCAGTAAGTTGCCGATTCCGTCCTTTAAACGAAAGAGAAAAAGAAAAGTCAATGGAGATCGTGGCTGATTTTGCCCCAGACGGTAAGACAGTGTCAATCAACCAGCAATACGAGGGATTCGGCAGCGTGAAGTTCACTTTCGACAACGTCTTCCCCCCAGACTCAGAGCAAGTGACAGTCTACGAAGCCACAGCCCTTCCGATAATAGAAGCCGTAATGAATGGCTTCAATGGAACAGTCTTCGCCTACGGTCAGACCTCTTCAGGAAAGACTTTCACAATGTCAGGTCCTGACATATACGACGACCAAATGAAAGGAATCATTCCTAGAATGGTCTCCACTGTTTTTGACGGAATTTCTCAAGACGGCGAGTCTGAGTTCTTGGTAAAGGTCGGATTTTGTGAGATTTATTTGGAAAAAATCAAGGATTTGATAGATCCTTCTAGAAAGGACCTGAAAGTTCAAGAGGATAAAGCGAGAGGTGTGTATATCGCAGGACTTAGCGAGTACTATGTGAACTCTGGAGATGAACTTTTACAGTATATGAACCTTGGTCAACAAAATAGAGAAGTTGGTTTCACTTTGATGAATGCAGGGTCTTCTCGTTCTCATTCAATTTTTATAACTGAGATAAACCAGAAGAGTTTAAAGGACTTTTCTCAAAAGACTGGAAAACTTTACCTGGTTGACTTGGCAGGATCAGAAAAAGTCTCAAAAACTGGAGCGACTGGAAAAGTTTTAGATGAGGCGAAAAATATTAACCTTTCTTTGACTTGTCTGGGAAAAGTGATTCATTCTTTGACTGATGGGAAATCGAACCATATTCCTTACCGTGACTCGAAATTGACTAGAGTCCTTCAAGACTCCCTCGGAGGTAACTCGAAGACTTCTCTGATCATCACCTGCTCGCCTTCACCATTCAATGAATCTGAAACAATCAGCACCCTAAGGTTCGGAGAACGTGCAAAAAGCATTAAAAACAAGCCAAAAGTCAACAAAGAGTTCACAGTCGCTGAACTTAAACTCATGCTTGCCCGTGCAGAAGAACAGCTGATGAAAAAAGATAAATATATCTTAGAACTTGAAGACCTTCTCAAGAAAAACTCAATCAATCTCCCTGTTTCAGGATCATTCGAAGCAAAACAAGAAGAAGAGGAAAGTGCTTTACTTAAAGACTTAAAAGAGACAAGAGAAGCTTTTGCTTTAGAATCTGAAAAAAATGAAATGCTTCAAAATGAAATCTCGCAACTTCGAATTCAACTCGATTCTCTTCAAGATCTTCATAAAACTCAGCAGTCTAAACTAGAAGAAATTGAAGACCTTCTCAACTCTACTCAAGAAAAACTTGAAAATGCGGTGGAAGCTAAAAATGTTTCAGTTGAAGATGCGAAAACTTACTTTTTAGAAAAAACTGAACTTGAAAAACAGGTCTCTGAACTTGTGAATAATATTGAAACGGTTAAACTTGAAACTGTTAATCAAAAAATTGTGGAAGTTGATACTATTGCTAGCTTTGAAGTGGAGTTCAATAAATATGAAAAACTTTGGGAAAAAATTCAAATTGCTGAAGATGTTTTGAAGGGAAAAGAAGGGGAAAAATCACCACTTTTGGAGATATTGGCTGAGAATATTACTAGGGAAAAAAAGGCTATTGATGAAAATATTTTCAAAAAGTTTCTTGATGGGTATTTTAAAGAGGTTGAAAGACTTACTTTTCAGCTTAGTCAAGTTAACTCGAAATATCAAGATCTGCTACTGAGACTTTCGAGTAATCAGAAAAAGGATGAAGAAATGATTGAAAAATATAGATTTGAGACTGAGAATTTGAGAAATATTTATTACAAGATAGCTAATGAAAAGTCTAATATGAAAATCGAAAACCAATTCGTCAAGAAAAAACTCGAAGAACTTCAAAACATAAACAAAGAACAAAACAATAAAATTGAAGCCCTTGAACAAAAACTCTATAAAATAACTCAAGAGCAAGTGACTCTTCATCGTGAAATAATCGAGCACGGTGGATTTGATGAGAGTTTGCAATCCATTCCCACAAATGTGAGAAAACCGATAAAGGGAGGTTCAAAGTTTTTGCTAAGCATGAGAGCCCAAAATATGAGTCAAATTGGATTTATTAAAGAAGCTTTGAAGGATGTGAACGGTTAAGATATCTCTTAATTTCTAATAGTTATTCAAAAAATTAGTAACCAGTGATAATTGTGGAAGGAAGAAAAGGATTGAATGTAGCACTTTTTTTTAACTATTAAACTACAGTTAATCGTTTGAATGTTGAGAACGTGTCAATGTTTTTAAGCTCAAAGCATGAATCGGACCCTGCAGTTCTTCACTAAAAATACTGTAAATAAGTCTATGTCGCTGTATCAAAGTTTTTCCTAGAAAATCATCTGAAACTATTAAGACTTCAAATTTGGCAGCCCCGTCACTTATATCTTTGACTTCCACAACTTCAGCTTGAAGATGCTTCATGATTTTTTCTTGTATATAGTCCTTACTTACCATTTATAAGTAGTCTCAACTATGAACTTTTGTTAAATCTTTTAATTAAGCGAACTCCAGAATATTGGTCATAGTTTTCAGAAAACTCGAAAATTCAACCCTTTTCACGAAAAATCCAAAAGAAAAACATTTAACTTAGATTCAGAAATGAAATAAAAGAATTCTGAAAACTCTTTAGAAATACTTAAATAGTGAAAAATCTTTAGAAATACTTAAATAGTGAAAAATCTTTAGAAATACTTCAATAGTGAAAAATCTTGATGATTAATCAAGATTTGATCATTTTTTAGCAGATGACTATCTGCAGTAATTTTCAATTATTTAGAACTTGATAGTCTTGAAGATATGAAAAACTCTTCAAAATATTCATTTCATTAGAAATATTCAAGAAACTAGGAACATTTTTATATCATAAAGAATTGAAATCATTTGAAACAGTATTTCTGTAGATATCTGAAGAATCTTTGGAAACTAATGGGGCTGGTTTATATCAAATCTTGTTTTATCAAATGATTTAGAAGAGACGGTTGATTCTTAAATCTTTCTATATCGTTTACTATTTTATTCAATAAATGACGAGACATTTGAATCTTATCATATTGAAATATTTGACTGTGAAAAAAAATCTAAAATAATCCATATTTAACTCTCAATCACTACTAGAAATAAGAATAATATTCGAATACCATTTAAGAAAATCCTGAACACCTTCTGATTTGAATTTTTCTTTATTTATTTATCACCACATAAAACTTCCTGCAATAAATTCAAAAACGTGTCAAATTCTCAAGATTCTGATTGAAAAGGCTAATATTCTTATAAGTTTGAAGTTTTTTCTCATTCTTCATTATTAAATTCAAACAACTTAACAGAAGAGATATTTATTTGTGAAGCTATTTTAGAATGTCTGAAAAATATTATAACAAAAACCTTGTCAATGTTAAATTTGTAAATACTTATAAATATCTGTAGTGGGTTTCATGAATCGACTAAAATTTGATAGAAAAAAACTGCTTGACCCCTCTAAATGAAATAATCGAAAATTTGTGATAAAAAATATTTGAAACAGTTTATTTTTGTTGAGCAATATCACAGCAGGTAATAAAGCCTAGTAAGCTCTTTTATCCCACATTCTATTTTCTTGATACTCTTCACCTAGTGAAAATTGTAAAATTAATTAAGTAAAACAGTTTAATGCTGAAAAATCTAGCATTGATAAAAATGCAGTTGTAAAAATGCGGTGGTTTCATCAATATTTTAAATCATTATTTGATTCTTAACCTTTTAAACAACTAAACCAAAGATAGGCCAGAAGTTTGAGAAAACAATCTGAAAATAATAAATTTTCCTCAAAACGTTGAAAAACCCCAGATTCAACTGATTACATAACAAAAATTTCCCTTATTTAAAAGCTCAACTCTCATTTCCCTTTAAATAAATAAATAACATGATACCTCTCTCTATAAATCCTTTGAACCTCTAATTATTTCTATTGAAAAGCTCTCAATTTTAGGGCTCTCAAAAATAAACATTCATTATTCAACTCAAATGGCAGAAATCCTTCTACTCAAGCAGCAAATAGAATTCTTACAACTAGAACTAGAAGAAGCAAAATCTCGAGAAAACCAGCTGAAGTCAATGTATGATTCAATGCTCAGGTCATTTTCCATGGATTCTCCTAAACTTACAGTAAAAAATACTCAGACTTCCACTAGTGTCGAGCTGAAATCTGCTGAAGAAAAGCACACCCAAGAGCGGATAAGGATAAAACTAAAATACAAAGAAAAAATCAGAAACCTTACAAAAGAAAACGAGCAACTTCTAGAAGATAAAAACGAACTGGAACTCAAGGTTAATGATTGCATTCAAAATCAGGAAACATTGAAGAACCTTTTTCAAAAAGAGATCATTTCTCTGCGAAACCAAAGAACGGATTCAGAAAGAAAAGCTAACGAAAACTATGACACAATGCAAAAGATTATCTCTCGAAAAAATGAAATCATTTCAAACCTGAAAAGTGAACTGGAAGAACTGAAAAAAGAAAATGCCGAAGAAATAAGCCGAATCACTGAAGACACAAACAGATCACTTTCAGAGCTGAAGGCAATCTACGAAAAAGAAAAGGTGAAAGTTGACAACCAAGAGACTATCGAGACCCTGAAAAACGAGTTCAAAAACTTGCAAGGACTGATAAAAACTTTGGAAAACTCTGAAATGTATCTAAAAGAACAGGTAAAAATAAAAGACGACCACATTGAAAAGATTTCAAGAAAACTACGGATCAAAGCCAGCGAAGATTCTAAATCAACTGATTTTAAAGACTTCACTTTTATCAAAGAAAGTCTTTCAGAGAAACTGATAGAAAAGGACATTGAGTTGTCGAAACTCAAGAAAATTATTGGCGAGCTTAGAATTGAAATTGCGAATGGAGCTACTAAGCCACCTATTCATTCACCTAAGGCCTTTAGATCAATGACTTTCATTCATAAACTGGATAATTCAGAAACTGAGTCGTTTATTAATGAGAGATCTGAAGATACCATTCAGTTAAAAAAGTTTGAAAGGATGGTCTCACAGGCTTTACTCCTTCAGTGTGAAAAGTGCTTAAAAAGCTATAATAAAGACTTGTTTTATGAGCATATCTTGAACTGTGAATGCGAAAGTGAAAGAAACTCTCCTGATGACCAAGAGAAAATGAAAGAACTAGAAAAGCACTTAGAAACTCTAAAGCTAAGCCTCGCCAACATGAAAACTCAAAGAGACAAATCCCGAATCGAATCCGAAAAACTTCTAATGCAACTAAAACAAGCAAAAGTCGACCTTGCCGTAAGTGAGGAAAACTTCGAAGACCGTCTGATGGACTTGAAATTCGAGTTAAAAAAATCAATCGAGCTTCTCCTAAAACTAAAAAAATCCCTCTCAGATAATTTCAAAAATGAAATCGATTTGATGATAAAACGAGTCGACAAGCACTTTGGAGGCAGGTTGTTAAAGTCCTTCATCCTCTCTCATTAATTCCAGAATAACTCTAATTCACCTAACCCTTAAAACCTTCATCATTTCCCATCCAAAACATTTGCAAGATTCATCTAAATTAGTACAGTAAGACTAATTCTTATTTATGACCATAAATAATGAAAGGTATCAGATCGCTGAAGAGACTCATCACTGAAAACAAGCAGACCACAGCTCCTCAGCTTCCGAAGTACTTAACCGATACCTACTGGTGGGCTTACGTCCATCCTAACGCAGTCTGGTTCTTCGAAAGACAATGGCTTGTCAACTTGATCCTCTGGGGCAATTTTTACAAGCTTCGAGATATCGCCTTGGCCGAGTTTAAAAACCCTTCAACAGTCCTTCAAGTCGCCTGCGTTTATGGCGACTTTACTGAGAAACTTGCGAAAAATCACCCGAATTCAGAAATTCATGTAATTGACGTCGCTCAGATTCAGCTTAAAAACCTGGAAAAAAAAATCAGTGGCTTTGAAAATGTTGTCTTGAGTCAGCAAGATTCGAGTTGTCTTGAGTTCCCTGATGGTTCTTTTGATAATGTAATTGTCTTCTTTTTACTACATGAAATGCCGGAAAATGTCAGGAAAGGGACTATTGAACAAGCGATTAGAGTTTTGAAACCTGGAGGAAAAGCGGTTTTTGTGGATTATCATAAACCGACTTGGGTGAATCCTTTTCGATATGTGATGATTCCTATTTTGAAGTATCTTGAACCTTTCGCGTTGGATCTTTGGAAGACTGAGATAAGGACCTGGATTCCTCAGGTTTCAGAAATTAAAAAAGAAACTTACTTTGGAGGATTGTATCAAAAGGTTATAGTTATTAAATAATTAACTGAAAGGATTCGAGATTGAGTTTAGGGTATTTGAATAATGATTGGATTAAAAGGTTATAGTTAAATTATTCACTGAAAGGATTAGAGATTGGGGTTTAGGGTATTTGGAATAGTGCTTTTATTAAAAGGTTATAGTTATTAAATAATTAACTGAAAGGATTCGAGATTTTAGGGTACTTGGATTATTGAAATTTTTAGGAAATTGAAATTATTGAGGATTTTTTTTCTTTAAGATGAATTTTCATGTGGTAGTGATTTGATCTGAATTGTTGAAAGATATTCTTTTAAAAAGACCTTACTTCTTAAGGGGCCTTTCTTATTGAAAAAGTATGTGAATTTAAAGACTTATTACTTAAAAAAATTAATTCTTGAAAGATCTTACTTCTTAAAAGATCTTACTTCTCCAAAGATCTTCCTTCTTTAAAAAATCTTATTTCTTGAAATTACTAACGTTATAAACTGATTCTTACTTCAACATTTATTGCAGAAATCTTTAATTCTATCTCCTTACACCTAGCTTGAATTAATTCAAGCCTTCTCTTATGCTCAATCTTGACTAATTCTTGTAGTTCATCTGTATTAATCCACTAAATGGATGATGACATCTCTTCTCATGTCCTGCTACTTAACTGCCAGGCGATGAGCACTCTTGATAAGCCAAAGTATGCTTTAAAACTGCTGCAACAAGCAGAAGAAATCTTAGAACGCGACAACAAATCTTTAAACCTCGAAAATAAGCCAAATCTGCTGGCAGTGACTTACAATAATCTGGCTTGTTACCATAAGTCGATAAAACAGCCGAATGTTTCTTTAAACTACCTGCAAAAAGTCCTGAAAATCGAAATTGAGAACTTCGCAGAGCCTTTAGATTTGGCGACGACCCACTTGAACCTCTGTGCGATTTTCTCCTCTTTAGGAAAGCACTCAAAAGCTATATCCAGCTGTTTTTCAGCACTAAAATACCTACAAGGTTACGAAAACGACAATAAAACAAAAGACCAGGTTCTAAACTCCCTAATCGCAGCAAACTACAACCTAGGAGTCGAGCACGAAATTTTAAGAAAATACGAAAAATCCTTAAAATTCTACCAAACCGGTTTCAACCTCGCCAGTGAAAACCTCGGCCTTCAGAACCCGATGACATTAAAGTTAAAAGACTCCCTCCAGCACATAAAAACCCATTCAAACAGTTTAAACTCCTTCATCCAAAGTCGTCGCGAACTGCGAGAACAAGGAAAAATAGCATCTTCAAGCTTAGGCCCAACCCGTTCAATAAAACTAAAAGAATACGGTTTAAATCACTACAAAGACCAGAAACTTCCTTCAATAGTAAAGCCAAGGAACCAGTCAACCGACTACGAAAAAGAAGACCAAGTTCATCGCGAGGATCTTCTCAAGAAATTCTCCGGCGGTTTCCGAAGGTTTTCAAATGCAATTGACCGTTTAAAAAACCTACTTTCCTGAATGTACAAATAACTAAAAAATATCAGGACATCTTTGAAACTCTTGATAATGTTTCGCCTGCCAGTACCCTCCTTTATACACCCAGTCGCCTTCATGGTCAGTTTCGAACCACACAGGTTTCCATTCGACTTTCGCCTCTTCTCTGATCTTTCTTGCTGCTCTTTGTTTTTCTTCGACCCGGTGCTTTTCCCGAGCAGCTAATTCAACTTCTCCATTTTCTAAAGCGCGTTGGTCAGGTCTTCTTCTGCTGTCAGTCGGAGCCACTCCTGAGATGATCTCTGGAGGAAGGTTGAGTTGCATTGCGAATTCACTGAAATGATAGTAAAAGTCATGTCCTGATGGAGGGTTCTTCACTTGGAAGCCGATGATTTCCTCACCTGTTATTTTATTCGTGATTTTTAAACTACTGCTCCATTGTCCTGAGATTTGAAATTTTTCTTTTCCGTCTAGGTCAGTGATTGAGGCGGAAACTTGGTGAAAGTCTTTTGAAAACCAGCTTTTTTTCTTGAAGAGGACTTTTGTTGAATGGCCTGTTTCGAGGTTTTCAACGAGAATGGTGCCGTGATGGTCGACATTTACCTTTCCGATCACTAAGTTGTTGACGTTCGTGTAGGGCTTTTCCCAGATGTAGTGGTCTTTTGTTCGGTGAAGAAGAAGATGGAATTTTCCTTCGGGCTTCACTCGCAGGTAGGTGCCTTTGAAGCTTGTGTTTACTCTTGAATAAGCGTAAAATACGAACTCGGGGTGGTCACAGTGAATTGCGGATATTGGAGGGTGGTGACTCACTTGCTCTGATATTACACGGAAACCGTCTTTTTCTAACTCGAATGTTTCTCCTAGTAATGGGTTGAAAGGCTTCATTAGACGCTCGTCTGAACCGGCGTAACCTGATACTGCGAAACAGCAGACAAGTGCTAGTCTTAGGCATGGGTCTTGCTCTTCTGATGCTTTTATTAGAATTGAACTGTAGGTCAGGTCTTCTGTGAATCTTTGTAAGAAGGAAAGTGGCTCGTTGAAATATACTGGGACTGCCATCTTACTAAGATCCTTTCCAATAGTATCCTTCAAAACTCTCCAAATATTAATCTTCTGATTAGGATTCCTAGAAACAGGTAACTTATCTCTAAAAGGTAATTGCAAGTCCCTATTTTTCAAATCATCAAAAAACGTAGCATGAGACTTTGCATCTTCAAACTCATCAACCGACATAAACTCATCCTTATCATCCAAATCCTTCTTCCTCTCCTCATCCAACAAGTTAAGACTATCAAAAGCAGTATTTCTAAATTCATTCGCAAGTTCCATGAAAATCTGAGTATGTTCTTTAAGTTCCTCTGGAAAATTATCAACTTCTTCTTCAAGTTTCGCATAAAGTGAGTGCAACCTCTGAAGATAAGTCTGAGATTCAATCAAATCAGCGCAACTATCAAAACGATTTCTGGAATATTCTTGTTCTGTTGCGTGGTACTCGAGAGTATCTTTGCAATGTTTTAAAGCTAAGAACCAGTCTTGAGTTTCTTTGTCGGTTGATGCTTTTAGTTGAAGAGTGGCCAGACCGGTTTCAAGGACGATGATGTGCTTGTCAGTTAGTTGTATTGATGTGGTGCTGATGTAGACCCTTCCTAGTTCTTTCGCGTCTTTTGTGTTTGAGTAAATTAGGAGATTACTTGTGAGAATAAAATATCTCCTTTTCCAACGGGTTACAATATTTGTCCATTTCTTTAGATAACCTTCCATTGATTTATAAGAGATTGAATTTGGGTATTTAGAGAAGATGTTTTGTTTGTGTTTTGAGGGGTTTTTAGTTTTATTATTTTATTCAACCATATGTGATTCAATTGGATTTTTTAAGAGTTGAAGGGATTTAGAATATAATCCTATCCAGTAACTAATCCTTATAAATGAGTAGCAATGAAAAAGGATTTCTCCCAACCTTCCCAAAAATCAACAGAAAATCCACAAGTTCCACTCGACTAAGACCAAGATTCACAAAACCCGAAGTCCACTCAATTCTCAGAAGTTCAGAATCCGTTCAAAAAAGCCTATCAAAGCTTCTATCCCCTCAAAAAACAACTATTCATCTATCAATCCAAAGATCAACCCTAAAACTAAAAAGAAAAGTCTATCTTTTCCCTTTTTCAAACAACTAATATTTACAATTATTTTTTTTCAAACAACATTTCCGAATATTTCTATTTCTTGTAACTTTTGCAATTTCTTTGAAATTTTCTTCATCATATTCACTGTCAATTTTTTTATCAACATTAAACCTTTTCTTGATAGGCTGAACAGCGTTGGTATCAAGGACGAAATTTTTCATAAATTCCTGAAAAGGGTGAAAATTGACCCCAAGACGACACATGAGTTCTCCATTTTCAAGAAAAAGACTGATTTTTCTATTTCCATAAAGATAAGTTTGTTCTTTATCCCTGACAAGCATCTGCGGCAAGTTCATCAATTTTGTTTGGATTCTAACAGCATCTTCTAGATCATCAAAAAAAATCGACGAGTTTTGTGAGTCTTTCAAATCTAATTCACCTGGTCTTGACCTGCAAGGAGTCCTTTGCAAGTGATTCAAGGTAGATTCATTTGTTTTCATTTCAAGTTCTTCTAAAGTCTTTCTTTGCATTTCCTGGACTTTCACTCTTAATGACTGCAACTCAGCGAAAACGACTGATGAAAAGTTGAGTTGATTATTGAGTCCTAAGTTAACATCGCTTAATCTTTTGTTTTCAATTTCTAACTTCTGACACTGGAACCTCAATTCAGAAATTTCAATCAAGGCTTGCTTTGCCTGAACTTCTTTCGCTTGGACAAGTTGAATAAGTGAAGTTTCTCTAAGATGGCTTCTTTCAACCTGTTCGTTGAAGTTTTGAGTGAGTTTCAAGATGTTTTCTTCGTATTCTTCATTTTTTAACATCTGATTTCTTAACTCGCTCAATATTTTTTCATATTTGTGGACTTTAGAAGATTTTGAGAAAGATGAGTCTTTCGAGCTTTCGATGTTTCTTTCGATTAAGGCTTCTTTTTCCCAGATTTTTGAAAGTTTCTCGTCATTTGACTGAAAAAAACTGTTGTGGTCTTCGTCAAAGCTGTTTTCAAGCAAGTCACTTTCAATACTTTCAAGAAAATCACGGGTAAAAGTCGACTGACAGTCAGAATCCTTCATTTTTTCACTTTCAGAGACATTTAAACTACTTTCTTCCAGTTTTTCTAAAGTTTCCTCAATCATGGTCAGAGCTTTGCTCTGACCCAAAACGATTAAAAACCGAGGAGCTGCAGTTTCTTGCGGCAGCTCATCAAGCAAAGTATTTTTTTCAAATAAAGGCAGCCAATGTGCACCGTCTTCAAAGAAAAGTGAAAGTTTTAAACTGACGGATTTTTGAATTTCGCCGGATTTAAAAGAAAAAGTGAAAATTCCTCCTCCTGACAACTGAAGACTGCGCTGTTGTGCCAGAGGCCGAAAGTCGTCATATTTGCGAGAATTATAAAAAACTTTGCAAATAAGACTTTCTTGTTCCAATCCATCGACTCTGATGATCTTGGCTTCAAACGAATCTTGCATCATTTTTATTTTAAGGTGAAATAAGCTAAGAGTTGGCTGATACTGTCAGTCCTTCATGGGACTTTTGATGGTGATTGGCTGGAGAGTAACTGTAAAGTGCTTTTCGAAAGCCAGAACTTGAAAGAATTCCGGAATTTTTCGGGTCTTTGAACCAGTCAATGAAGCCTTTTTCAGAGACTGACTCGCCGTCACCAACAATGCTGATAATGAAGTGTTCCCTGAAGTCCTCTCTGCCTTCATTTAAGTTTTTCAGGTATTCTTCACTTTGCACTGGGTCAATCTTATGCTTCGGGTCATCCTTTACAAGCAACAAAGCTCTCTTCACAGTCACTTTAAACAAAATATCATGAATCCTGCCAACACTCTGCTTTTCCAACTCATCCGAGTCCTCCTTCTTAAAAGTTTTAAACAAGAACTGAGCTTTTACCTCATCAAGACTATGACTCTGCACAATTCCAAGCGTGATCATTTCTTGCTTCTTGAAATTTTCCCCAGTTTTAAAAGAATCGTAAAACTTTTCAAGTATCAAGAACTGAGAAGAAGTCTTCTGAGAGAACCCAAGGTGTAGAACTTTAGAGATTTCCAAGAACTGATCGATTGAAATCGTTTTAGAAGTTGAGTGGCTTGTGTGCACTGAGTAGATCTGCTTGGCGTCGTGGTTTTGGTACTTTAAAATCGCTTCTGCTTCCAAGAATTTCAACTCTGGGCCTTCGACCTTCTTTGGTCTGGATGAGCAACACCCCATGGATTATAAGTTCTAATATGGGATGCTGCCAGCAACAACGACCATCGAATGAACCTGAAGTAAATTCGACAATGAAGGACCCTCGGAACATGAGCAGTCAATCAGAAAACATTATAAGTCCTCGAATGCAGCTCAGTCTTGATGAACCTCCTGTCGTCACCAATGAAAATGAATCACTAAAAGTGAAAAAACCTTTTAAACCTAATCAAATAGCCTCTGATTTCAACCTGCCTCTTTCAAACCCGGAGACTAAAACGAGAATCATTGAGACAATTGAAGAAACCGCTAGAGACAGTCAACGAAAAACCTCAAAGGTTATGCAAACTGCGACTAGAGAAACTATTGGAGCTTTAAAGTCACTTGAATTATCATCAAAAGTAGGAAGCTCTTTCAAGATCTCGAAAAATATGCTGAAAAAAGGAGTAAATTCAGTAAGTGGAGTGATTTCTGCAGGTATTGAACAGTCTTCAGCGATTCTCGCTTCACAAGTGGCGATAATAAAAGATGGACTAGATGATGCGATGAATCTGGTAAAAGACAATTCTATCAAAAAGAGGATCACAGACATCGTGAGTCCAATTCTAAGAAAAGTCTTCATCCACTCGATAGCTTGTGAACTTCGCAGTAAATACGACGTTTCTGAAATTATAGGAAAAGGCAGTTTTTCTGTAGTGCGAAAAGCGATCGACGTGCAAAGCCGCATGGAAAGAGCTGTGAAAATAATAATAAAAAACAATCTGGATGAAAACCAAACCAAAAAAATCCAAACAGAAGTTGAAACCTTGAAAGCCTTAGACCATCCAAACATCATTCGCGTCACTGAAGTCGTTGAAGAAGTCAGCAAGCTTTGCATTGTGACTGAACTTTGCACTGGTGGAGAACTATTCGACAGGATCATTCATTTAAAGACTTTTGATGAGAAATCAGCAGCTCGAATCATGTACCAGCTATTATCAGGTCTTATTCACATTCATAAGAAAGGCTTCATCCACATGGACCTAAAACCTGAAAATATAATGTTTGCTGATAATTCATCAGATACTGTTAAAATCATCGATCTCGGCATTGCACAGTCCTCAGGTCAATTCAGGCAAAATCTTTTCGGAAGTGTAAATTTTATCTAGGCTTATTATATGGCTCCTGAGTTCTCATCAGGGAATATCACTGAAAAATATGATATTTGGAGTTGTGGGGTTATTCTTTTTATTCTCTTGTCTGGAGTGGCTCCTTTCACTGGAAAGACTGAGGAAGAAATCTTGACAAAGTCAAGGAAAGGAGTTATTAGGTTCTCGGGAAAAGCCTGGAAACAAGTCTCTTCTGATGCAAAAGATTTGGTTGTCAAGATGCTCACGAAAGATGTTTCGCGAAGGATCTCAGCGAAGGAAGCTTGGGGATGCCCTTGGGTTCAGAGTTCTGTTATGGAAATTAATAGGACTGTCACTTTGAATAATGAAATGATGAAGAATCTGGAAAAGTTTCAGAAGACTTCAAGATTGCAAAAGGCAACTTTGGCTTTTATTACTTCTACTATGGTCACTAATAAAGAAATTGGGGAACTTAAAGATGCTTTTGTTGTACTTGATACTGATGGTGATGGACAACTCACTGAATTGGAATTGAGCAGGGGGTTTGAAGGGTTGTCTATTAGTCCTGCTGGATCGGTTAAGGATATTATTCAGGCTTGTGATATTGATTTGAATGGACTTTTGGATTATAATGAGTTCTTAACTGCTACTTTTGACTGGCAACGCAGATTATCACATGAATTACTCGAAAACGTTTTTGCGATTTACGATCAGGACTCCAGTGGAACAATTTCACTAGAAGAAGTCAGAAGGTTCCTCGGCCAAACAGGAGACGACGACTTTTTCAAGAAACTCGTATCAGAAGGCGATTTAAACGGAGACGGCGAAATCGATCTCAAAGAATTCAAGACTCTAATGCTTTCAGTTATTTAATCCAATGAGGTTGAATAAATCTCTAAAATTAACTTTCACTCATCATCAAAAGCCTTCAAAAAATACTTTAAACCTAAAATCCTCAATACTCTAAAATAATTATCTAACATTTCCGAGTGATCGCAGCACTCAAAGCGTCACTCAACTTAATAACTTCAGCATTTCTCTGAGAAATCATATCCATTTTAAGCTGTGCAACTTTCTTTCTTTCAAGTTTTAAATTTTCTTCCTTTTGCCTTAGTTCAAGAATTTTTGACTTCAAGGAACTGTTTTCACTTTGAAGTCTTGTCATCTGTTCAAAGACTTCGATTTCTGATGATTCTTGAGAGTCTTTTGTGGTATTATCGAAGATGGAGACAGTTCGAGTGACGTCAGAGTCTTTTAAGTTGAGTTGATTGCGAAGGTTGTGAAGCAAAGAGTCGTCTTCAGTCTTTCGGCGCCTTAACTCGACAATGGTTGACTCCTGCCGAGAGACAATTGAAACAGCTCTTTGAAGTTCAGTCTGAAGAGAGGTTAATTCAAGTTCAGTCCGCTTTTGAAAGTCGGCAGATGACTTCTTCAACAGGGCAATTTCTTGTTCTTTCTGTAGAAGTTTCAATTTAAACTCTGATTTTTCTGGGTTTTCTTTTACTTTTTCGTACTTTTCTTGAAGTTCCTGCATTTTTTCGGAAAGCTCTAGTTTTTCATGGGTTAGTTCCATGATCTGTTGCTTTAACAGCTTTTCAACCGCTTTCCATCCTTTTGAGTGTTCGTCAACAAGGATAACTTTTGATTCTTTTTCAATTTCAAAAGCATTTGCGAGTTTATTCAGTTCTTTTTTGATCTTTGAATTTTCATAATTCAAATCTTCAACATTTTTATCCTTTTCAACGATTTTTGCCTTTAAACTAGAAATTTCTTTGTTTTTTTCTTCAACTTCTCGACTAGCGGCATTTCTGATTTCATTTAAAGAGAACTCATATTCTTGTACCTGCATTTTAAGCTGCTTCTTTAAACTCAAGTTATTTTCTTCTCTTTCCTTAAGTTCCAACGTCAATGTTTCCAAGTCATTCCTGAAGCTCGAGCTTTCCTGAAGGCCTCTTTGAAGTTGATCAACTAAATCTTCCAATTCTTTAATCCTTCCTTCTCTACTTTTCACATCAACTTGAAGATTTTCCAGTTTATTCCTCTGAAGTCTCAACAATTTCAGATGTTTTTCCTCTTCTTCCAAATCCATACTTTCCAGAGGTTGTTTCAAAGAAGTGAAACTTTCAATGTTTTCTTTGGAACTTGTTAAAAAGTTGAGGTTTAGTCGAGGTTTTGAGTCTTTGAAAGAAAAAGCCATTTAAATATTTCATTCTTAACTATCACCGCCTTTGAAGCCAGGAGTTGCTAAGACAGTCAAGAGCTGAAATTCTGTGTTCAGGTATAATTTGCAGACAAGGAAGTAAAAACCTGCTGATTTCTTCTGCCAGGTTCTTTTTAAACCCGTACCTTTCAACAAGAATATCAATTAGCGGGTAAAATTCGAGTTCAGGCACATTTCTTAGCTGGTCATTCATGAAGTACTTCCAACCTCTAAGTGACTCTTGTGCCCAGTCAACAGGGAACTCTCCAAGTAATTCCCAGATCGCAGCAAGATGATCATCGTCTTCAGCGAAGCCATTTCCTGTGATTGGAGTGAAAAGTTCTTCACCTGTTAACATTTCAAATGCGATGCACCCAAAGCTCCAGATGTCAGCAGAAGTTGAATACTTATACCCGAGGATGACCTCTGGAGAACGGTATTCTCTTGTTTGGATCTCGTTGTTACATGTTCCACTCGCATATACCGCGTTTCCAAGGTCTACTATTTTTATTTCTAGCTTCGGGTTGAAGAAAACTTCGTCTTCTCTTTGCTTCTTTAAGACTAAATCGTTTAGGTTTTCGATTCGGTTGTTCCGTTTTGCGAATCTTTGAATGTTCGCGTCTGACATGCTTCTGCCGAAGAGCTTTGGAATTTCTTCTACTCTTTCTACTCGCCTTCTGATTTGGGTGAAGATTTCACCGTATTCCATTAGTTGTGATACTTGGATTGGAGTCAGTTTTAGTAAAATGTTTTCGAGTTTTAAGTCGGTGTGGATTATCCCGCAGACTCGATGGAGGAAATCGAGGGATTTTAGGATTTGGATGAAGAAGGACTTGCAGATTTCGAGAGGGATTCCTTGGAATTCGTAGATTTTTGAGATTTCGAGGAGGTTCATTCCGAGGATCTCGAATACTAAACACACGTGACGACCGTTTGGTCCTCTATGTGTGAAAGAATCTAATAAGTTGACGATGAAAGATTTTTGTGAAAAGTAAATATTTCCTTCAGGACTTTTTTGCTTTTCTTTAACATCCTGCAGGATATTAATCTCAGACGTGGCTGCTTCTGTGTAAAACCTGGCACTTTTGCATATTTTCAAAGCCACATAAATATTTTCCACCTGGTCGTGACATAGCCAGACAGTAGAAAAAACTCCCCAGCCCAGTTTCTTGGTAACTAAATATCTAGACTCAAACAAGTCTCCAATTTGCACAGGGTGGTATCCACCTTTTTTATAGTGACTTAAGTCTTCTTGCTCTAATTTCTTCTTATTGCTTCGGAACATATAAGGAAAATTTGTTTATAGATTTAAATTTTTACTTTTCAATGATTGGCTGAAATTCCTCATTTTTCAAGAATCAATTGAATTTAAACAGGTGAGAAAAGTAAAAATATTTGATTTTTTATAATAAAAAATTTTATCTAAAAAACTAGTTTTTCAGTGATTTTTTTAAAATATGTCTCTTTACTTACTTGAAAAATTCAGGTTTTTAAAAAGGTTTCATGAAATTTATCACTAAAGCTCGATTCTGAATGCTTGATAAAAAACGTCGTAGTTCTAAATTAAATATGTGGAGACCCTTCGCTGGCGATTTTGTGACTCACACTTACAACGACTTCAGAAGGAAGATGGACAAAATCTGGTCAGCCAAACCTGCAGCCAAGAGAGAAGCTCCTCAAAAATTCGACATAAATTCTCTCTTTCCTTATAATATCGAAGACAACGATGTGAATCAAAGAAAGGAAGAATTCGCAAAACTTCAAATGAAAGTCGGCCAGCAAAGAAAACTTATTAAAAGGAAAGAAATGGAAAAGCAGGTCTTGGAAAAGCAGAAAGTTGAAACACTTAACCGTGAAAATGCGAAAAACAAAGAAGAGTTAAGGAAAAGTTTGATGAGGATCAGGTCGATGGCCTCAAATAAAATTCATCGATTTAGACCTTCTAGGAGTATGGAATATGCTGAACAAACTTTTCAGATGACTTCTTTAACAAAAAAAAATACCTTTGGGAAGAGGAATACTTTGATATCTAAGAATACATTAAATTAATGACCTTTCGGTTTGAAGACTTCTTCTATTATAATAGCATTTTTTGATTAAGTAATAGAATGAATCTTTGAGAAGTTTTTTGAGATTTGTGAATTTTTAGTTTTTTTTTAAATGACTTGGAATTTTGAAAAAGAATGAGAAATTATTTATTATCGAAAAATTGGTTTTTTGGTTTCAAACGGCAAAAGTGACTTGGTAATCAGGGGATCTTGGGAAAAGAACGGTTTTGATAACCTTTGGTCCAAGGGGTAATTTTCATTCATATCCTTCGCCTGGCAAAACTTCTTTTCTTCTTCATCGAGATCAACTTCAAAGCAATCCATCTGGTTTTCTTCACTTAACCCTCGAAAATATTCATAAAAAGCATTATCGAAAAATTTTGGACTTCTGGGTAGAAATATTTCCTCATCAGAAATTAAAGAACTTCCAAATTTTTCAAAACATTTTCCTTCTGCCTTTGAAATGATTTCAGAAATAGATTTGAATGGGGATTTTAAATCAATTCTCTCAATATCATTAAAACCTTCATTAAACATTCGCTCATTTTTGTTAATATTTTGCATATTTTCAAGTCTTTTAAAAGAAAACAAGCGGGACCTTTCGATTTTTAAAGATTCAGGTGATGAGGGCTTGAAAGGGTTTATGACTGCTGAGTTTTTTGTTGAAGAGATGATCGGGATTTTCATTGAATTTATCAATTGAGGACTTTCGATGTTTTTTGGTTTCAAAATATTTCTTTGATCTTGATTTTTTATTGAATTGAAAACTTCTGGAGCTGTTTTGTTGTAGAAGTGACTGTTAATCAGGTCTTTTCTTAATGCAGGTGAATTTTTGGCTTTAGACATTAGGAAGTCTTGTGAATTGAAGTCGATTGGATAGTTTTTTATAATGTTTTGGCTTTTTTGTCTTGATTTACTTCCGGGAACGGGTTTTTTTATGTCTGAAAAAATTGAATGCATTGAAGGGATGTAGCTTGACTTTGTTTTCTTCATTTATATCAAAGAAGGTTGGGGGGTATTTGGATTATTATTTAAAAATATTTACAAATCAGATGATTGAGTCTTTAAAGCTTTATGTAATTACTTGATTAATTAATTGGAATATCTTTGAGGCATCTGGAAAGGAATAGTTTTATTCAAAGGGAATTTTTCGGTGGTTTAATAATTTTTAGGTTAATATCTATTAAAATTTCAACCCAGTATTCGTTGGAAAGGCTGAAAATAAAATTATACTTAGAATGAAGATATTGCTAACTGGTCTAATTATTTAGTAGAAATTATAAATTGTTGAATTTTTTTCAGAAAATCGGTAAACCTTTATTACATTTTTCAAAGGTTCACTGATAAATTGGTTATTATTAGAAACCTTGGGGATTGGCATAAGCTAAATCGGAGAATGGTGATGTCGTAATATTGAACAGGGCGTTCGTTATAAAGTCTACTAACATAGCTAAAAATATATTAAGAAATTTTTAATAGCCTGATTTGTGCAAAAAAGTTGATAGTTTTTCAATTACTTCGAAATTGCTTTGAATTTCCATAAATTCTGTTCTATAATTTTTTCATCGATTTCACCTAACCTTCTCATCTTTAAAATATTATCTCTTGCTTCTTTAATTTTTAAAGATATTAAACTCTTCTAATTAGTTTGTTTTTAATTTTATTCAAAATGAGTAAGTTTGGACTTAGTATAAGATCTGATAAATCATATGGATCGCATTCAAATTTTGAGCCTTGGAATCTGGATCAAAAATAAAATTTCTACCATTTTCATTATTTCATTTATTTCTTGCTCCGAAAGTTCTAGATTGTAGAAATTTTTCAGGTTGTTCAGACTATTAAACTTTATTTTTATGTGCTTGGATTTAGGTCTTCGAATTTTTAGAAAGGAGGACTTGATGGAAAACTGAGATTGGAATTTCAAGTAGTTTTTATTGAGATTTTCAAGGATTTACTCATCTCCTAGTGATAAGATACTATGAATCTCTTGTATTTAGATTTGGTTTATTAGTTAGTTTAAATGAGGCTTTTTAGTTTTCTTTTGAACTCAGGATACATCAATAAGAAAATGATCAGAACGATCTTTTGATAAAAATAACGATAGTTGAGGATTATGAGAAAGAAGAAATCACTGGGATTTTAAAAATTGATTAATCTGTTAAGCATAATGAGTAATACAGCTTTCAAATTTAAAGTACAAAAATTTAATCTGTAAATAGCCTAAGAACAACAGATAGATATAAGTAATCTAAATCTAAGAATCTGAATAAAAGAATATCTAGTTGTGCCATTTATATCAGAAAGGCAAGCAAAAAATTAAAATTTTTAGCATGGTAATTATAAGATTTATATAGACAATAAAAAGTCTTCGCTATTCAGTACTATTCTTGTAAATTTCATTATTCAGATAATAATTACAGTAATTTGTGAAAATAAATAACGATTAAAGCATTCAATCTGCTAAATTATTGTCTCGATAAAAATCTTCCCGATTAATAATCCTTTCAATATCAAAGAAACTTCGCCAATCCAAAATAGATAAAGTATTAATAAGGTATCACAAAGATCATTTCAAGTTAAAATATTAACATCAGTTCACACTAAAACAACTCTCAACTAAAACAACTTCCACAAATCAATCACAAAAAAAAAATCTCATCTCCTCAATCCCTCTATTCTTTTACCTTCCATCACAATCCAAATCCAATCCTCTCATCCCTCACCCAATCCAAATCCTTTAAAATTCCATTTATATTCAAACCAAATCCAAATTCAATAAATGGCTGAAGAAGTCGAGACCCGTATCGAGAGAAGCAAGCGAGAGTCCATATTTAAGATAAACCCGAACAAGCCCATAAAGGCAAACCTTCTGATAACCGACTATTTCACCAACATGGACCAGGTGACTTCATCAGCCTTCACAGGTTCAGGGACAGGTATCTCTAAACTGAAGCAATTCATGATAAGTCCTCATGTCCTAAACCCTTCTATTTTGCTAGCCTTGAGCATTTTAGGCCTTTTGACTGCGGTCTTCGGCTTTATTCTCGACTTCCTCATTCAACATATGCAGTTCCTCAGGATGTACCTCGCGAATACTGGAAACTTTGTCTATGACATGGGAATTTGGATGTCTTTTTCTATCGTCTCCTGCATCCTTGCAAGTGTTTTGTGCCTTTGGATACCAAAAATCGCTGATGGTTCAGGAATCGCGGAAATTAAAGCTGTTCTCTCTGGAATCAAGGTATCTAAATTTTTTTCTGTTAAAACAGGAGTCGCTAAATATGCTTCTCTTGTTTTGTCTATTGGAGGAGGACTTAGTATTGGGAAAGAAGGACCTTTTGTGCATATTTCGGGAATTTTGGCGTATAAGATATCGCAGTTCACACTTTTCAGGCATATTCATCGCAACTTGACCCTTAGGAATCAGTTCTTGGCCGCTTCTGTTGCTGCTGGGATTGCTTCTGTATTTGGAAGTCCGATTGGCGCTGTTTTGTTTAGTATTGAAGTTACTGCGACTTATTATATTGTTAGTAATATGTGGAGAGCTGCGTTTTGTTGTATCTGGTGCACAATAGGTTATCAACTCCTTCAAATCTCAAAAATAAACGACGGTATCGTCAACACCCACTTCAAATCGCTCGAAGTAACCGAAGAACTAATCTATTTCGCCCTTTTAGCCTTCGGTGCAGGTCTCCTCGGTGCAATATTCATAATAATCTCTCGAAAGCTAGTAGAGTTAAGATACAACAACACCTTCCCAATGCTTCACGGTCGTTTTCGTTACTTATTGTTGATAACAGTGATAACCTCTGCAGCTACATTCCTAACAACTTACTTACAACAAACAGACCGAACAGTGATAAACGACATGTTCATGACTCAAGACATAAAAAAGCACGGATGGGACGAAAAAAATCTTGGAATGAATCTTTTGATATATCTTTGCGTAAAGTTCTTCATCACAATTTTAGGAGTTTCTGTGCAGTTACCAGCAGGGGTGATTTTTCCTCTGCTCACTTGTGGAGCGGTTTATGGGAGACTTGTAGGGTATATTGTTGAACAGACTGTAGGCACTGAACATGCAGGGATCTATGCTGCTGTAGGCGCTGCGGCCTTGGTGTGCTCGACGACTCATTCAGTGTCGATCGCTATTATTGTCTTTGAGTTAACTGGTGAGATTCACTACCTGGTCCCTATGATCATCGGGGTGTTTGTGGCTTATGGGGTCAGCAGTACTTTAACAGTGTCTTTTTATGACAGCATTTTGGAAGTAAAGCGACTTCCTTACTTGCCTTCTTTGAAGTCGACTAGTCTTTACTCTTACACCGCGAAAAATATACTGGATACTGAATTTCCTTGCATTAAACCAGATACGACTTTAAGAAGTCTTACTAATGCGGTACTTGAAGGGATCTCTTCTATGAATAAGATCCCAGTGATTAATGATGAAAGGATTTTACTTTATGATATTACCATGGAAAACGCCAGGAAGTACTTAAATGCCCAGTATGCTGCTTCGATCACTCAGCTTAGTCCTGAGTCAAGGGCACAACTTCAGAGGTTTTTCCACTTTTTCATGAATATTCACCCTGAAAGCTTCGTTGAAGGCGCTTATGAAAGTTTTTTGCATGAAGAAGAAGAAACTGAGGAGGTGACTGAGTTCATGAACCAAAATGTTGACATTAACTATAAAATGCTTGGAACTGATGATTCACCTTTTTCTATCACTGAAAGTACTCCTCTTGCTAAAATCCACTTTTTGTTCATCATGCTTGGACTCACTCAGGTTTACATCACCAAGAAAGGCGAGCTTGTAGGGATCATTACCCGAGATATATTCGTTAAGAAGATTAACCAGTAGTAAAAAACTTTCTTTATAAAGTAAATTAAAAATTCTATAACCAAAGGTTTTTAATAAACCTTTATTAATAATTCTTGATTACTGCCTTCATTATTGAGTTTTATTATATATGATAAGCTCATCCTCCTCTTCATGTGACTTCTGGAATGAATCAATTAAAAACCCTGAAACGAAGTCAATCGGAGTATCAACTGATTTTCAAGTCCCTTCAATAAACCCACAAGTTTCACCTCAAGAAGTTCTTCTTTCTTCCTGTCCGAACAGCTACTTTCACAGCCGTTTGCAAGAACTGATGATTAATCTCAGAATCGGCTCTGAAATGCAAAAAGAGCAAGAACTTGAAAAAGAGTCCAGAAGACTGACAAGACTTTTCGACAAGCATATCCAAGAGTTAATGAAAAAGCAGCAACTTGAACTACTTGACATGAAAAAAGACTACGACTCTTTGAAAAGTCTGTTAGTTGAAAAGGACTTCGAAATCAGTCGACTTCAGCAGCTTCTTGTTGAACAGGAACTTCCTTTGACTAAACAAAGACTCTTTAAAAAAATCACCAGAGCCAGTTTGTTGAAAGAGTCGAAAGAAAAAGAAGACTGCAACGATAAACAACTTGAAATCAATGCACTTGAATCACAAGTCGATGCTTTGAAAGAACTGATAAAGACTTATCAAGAACAGACCCAAAGGGCTGAAAATAATCTTAGAATATCTGAAGACCTTCTTAGTGAATTTAAAGAAAAAGCGGAAGAAGATTTGAAAGAACTTAAACAACAAGCCTCATTAAAAGAAAATGAACTTTATGCACAGATTGAGGAAATGACTGAAAAGTATAAAATTTTTAAAGAAGAGGTGAAAAAAGAAATGGAGATTAATTCTATTGTTATCAAGCAACAGGTGGAGTTGAATAATACTTTGAAGAGAGAATTGAAAACTGCGAAGATGGTATTAGTGACTCCTAGACTTAGAGAAAAATTTAATTCGAAACTCCCGGTTGAGGCTTTAACGTTGAAACCTAGCAGGATCAAGCAGAACTTGGGAAAAAAAGAGTCAACTCTGGAATACTTGAATAGCACACGCGCTAGTCCTGCAGAGTACTCCTTGGCCGACATGAGTCTTCAATCCAGTTCACCCTTAGTCGGTCTTCTTCCAGAAATCTCCTCTCGGTACATTTCTCAGTAATTTAAATAAAAATGTCTTATCCTCTAGAAGGCAACTTATACAAGAAGCTAGATCAAAAAGCTCCAAAAACCGAAAACGATGAAGACTATTATCTGAGAAACACAGACGAGAAGTACTTCGACCGAAGTCTGCTGAAAGACCCTCAGTCACGTCCTCTAAGTGCGAAAGTCATCGAAAAGAAGTCAGGAGTTACCCCAAGAAGGAAGCAAAATCGGCCATTCTCAGCCAAGCGAAACATCATCTACGCCACTGCGAAAAGACCTGACCCTTCAAATGTGTCTCGTCTCCGCCCGGCGCACATTCAGATGGACAAAGAAAGGCTTTACGATGAAAACATGGCCTTGAGAATCAAGATAAACGCCCTTAAGTCAGACAATGTTTCTTTAAAAACAAAGCTTAAACAACTTGAAAAGGAAATGAAAAGAAAAAACGAAGAACTTGAGGATATTGGAAATAACGACAAAAGTCCTGGATTCAAATATATGAGACTTGCTAGATCTTTAAAGCAAACTATTAAAGAACTGAAAAGTGAATGTAAAAGTCGTGAGGAAGAAGCGGATAAACTTAGAAAAAACATGAAAATTTCGAAAATTGCGGAATTGGAAGTAGAGATTTTGACGTATAAGGAAGAATGTCAGAGACTTAGGCAAAGTTTTGAGGAACTTATGAAAAAAAAAGTACCGGAGACTACTCTTTCTGCAGTGCCTGAAGAAAATAGGAAAAAAGATGTTATTATTGCTGAGCTTAAAAGAGAAAAAGTTGAAATGGGTGCTTTGTTTAATAATTTGCAAGAGGAAAATTTGAAACTTAAGGAAAGGATTATGGATGTTGATCGAGGAAGGAAAAAAACTGGGAAAAAAGAAACTACTGCGAATTTGAAGATTGAGAATCAGAAACTTAGGATTCAAATCGAGAACTCTATCAAAGAAAATCAGGAAAATACTCAAAATCATCATCAAGAAATGCTGAAAATGACTCAAACAATTGAAGAGTATAAACAAAAACTTCTCTCTCAGGATAAAACCATCCAAAACCTCAAAGAAAAATCAGAAAACCTACAAAAAAGTCTCGAAAAACAAGCAGAAATCAAAGAAAAGAAGGAAAAACCTGTTATCGGCATAGAAAAGTCCTTGGAAATTCAAGTCCAGCCTGAAAAGCAGAAGAAAGAAGTCCAGCTGATCAAATCAGCAGAAGTTTCCGATATTTTCGATCATATTTCTCTGTGTATGCAGCTTCATCGCAATAAATACTCCTCACTTTCCGATGTTCTCTTCTCACACCTGAAAGGAAAAGATCAAATTTTTGACTCGACTTCAGTTTTGACTCTTTTTATCGACCCTCCCTTTACTTTCATCAATAAAGTCAACTTAAACCCTTTCGGAAAGTTTTTAGTTCAACCTCATGAAGGACTCGCAGATGAAAGCGAGTTAAAGTCATTCAGAGCTAACTCTAAGCAAATACTGGAAAAAATTCAAAATAACTTGAAAAACTGGAAAATTTTTGATGATGCTGAAGAGACTCAGTTTGATAAGGACCTTGGATTACTTGTTAAGAACTCGAAAAAGGACTTGAAAAAGTTTTGCAAGGATTTGGATAGGGACAGGACTGGCGAGATTGGAATGAGTGAATTTAAAAAAGCTTTGGAAAATGCTGGAGCTGTTGTTAGTCCTAGACTTTTTGAATATATGACTTTACTGTTTTATTCTCATGATTATGAACTTGGGAAAGTACCTTATGCTAATTTTATTAAAGCTTATTCGAAGGAAAATGAAGAAATTGATGAAAAAGCCCTGAATGTTATTAAAAGTGCATTGAGTCAAATTGCACAGTCTTTAATAAAATTTAAACTAACAGTCAAAGAAGTATTTTTAAATGAAAACAACTTAATTTATCCAGAGTCTTTCATTTCAGGTCTTGAACAACTAAACCTGAAAAGCTTAAACCAAGAGATAGTCTTACTCTTACTTGACTATCTCCAAAGCGACTCAGAAACCGAAAGTTGTATTTCTTTACCCGAATTCGAAAAAATGATGGAAAATTTCGGAGTTTCTGGTAAAAAAAACAGTCAAAGGTCAGCAAAAAGTTTTTCAAGCAAAGTTTCATCAGCTGATTCTGGAAATCTAAGAAAAGTTTCCTTGTTAGAGTCAGACAACTATGAATATTCAGAAGATTCTCCTGATAAACTTGGAATCAGTGAAGTTTCGCCCTTCGCAAGTGTTTCAAATGTAGATCCTTTTCCAAAATCTTCTCCAATTTTACATCAAATGTCTGGAAAAGAATTAGAAAAAGTGCAAGATGAAAGCAGTGATTCTCATAGTGAAGAAAAAATTCAATTCACATCAAAACCGAAAGAAAAGTCTTTCGAAAAGAGCGGAAAGAGTGAGGAGGACTTGTATGAAGATGAAGAACTTTCAATTGGCACGAAAAATAAGAAAATTAAGGATTTTAAGACAAAAGAAGGAAAAGATTCTGATGATTATTCCAGTGAGTCTCATAGTGAAAAGAAAAAAACTAAAAAAAATGATTCTTTCAAAGGAAGTAAAAAATCAGCTTCTAAAAAGTCGAAAAACAGCGAAATCTACTCGGATGACGATGAAAGCATAGAAAAATCTCTGAAAAAATCAAGTTCTAAGAAATCGAAAACATCAGGAAAAAAAAAACAGTCAAGTAGTGAAAAATACTCATCAAGTTCATCGAGCAGTAGTTCTAAAAAGCATGATTCAAGCAAAAAAGACAGTGAAAAATCAAAAAGTTTAGAAGTTCTCCCTAAACAGTCTTCATTGAAGGGAAAATCGTCTAATAAAAGCGATGATTCAAGTGACAAGTATTCTGAAGACTACTCCAAAGAAGACCTGTTAAAAAAGTCATCTAAGAAGAAAAGCTCAGAAAGCCAGAAATATTCAGATTTTGATGAAAAGCAAGATCATGAAAGTTCAAAAAGATCAAGTGAGAAAAAATCCTTAAATCCTCAGATTAAATCAAGTCAAACTAGTTCAAAAAACATCAAACAACAGAAAAATAGTTTTTCAAAAAGTTCATCAAGAAAAAAGTCAGAAGAAAATAGTGATGAGAGTAAAGAAATTACCATTGCTCCCAGAAATCAAGGAAATTTTTCACCTCAATTAAAAGGTGCCAGTGTTGAAGAAGAAAAAGAAGAACCTTTCTTAACATCTTCTAAATCTATTAAAAGCAATCAGTCTTCTTCCAAAAAAAGCGAAAATGTCCATGTTTTAAAAAATCCAGAAGTAATCAAAGTCAAGTCTAGCTCAAGCGAATCCCAGTCAAAAGATCTAAAAGTTTCGAAAAGTATCTCAAAAAAATCATCTTCTAAATCTAAACCTTCAAAAATAGAAAAAAATTCTGATTATGAAGAAGAATTTGAAAAGTCTTCAAAAAAATCATCTTTGAAAAGTGTAAAATCTTCTGAAAAGTCAAAAAAATCCTCTTCAAAAGAATCTCCACAAGTGATTAATGTAGAAAAAGCCTTTCCTCATTTGTCTTCAAAACGAAGCAGCTCAAGTTCATCGGAATCAAGTAAAAAATTATCTGAAACTCCGAAAAAAAGCTCAGAAAAAAAATCCTCAAAAAAGTCTTTTTCAAAAGATTCAAAAAAATCAGAGGATGTTTCAAACAAAGACCCAAATCATGATTACCTAGTTCAGGAAAAAACGATTCCAAAACAACCATTTTCTGTTGTTAAAACATCTGACCCTGATGCGAAAATAGATAAATTCCCAGAAATTAAAAGATCTGCATCAGTTGAAAGCAGTTCTTCTTCTAAACCACTTAAAGACATTCAAGAAATTCAAGAAAAAAGTGAAATTTTATCTGAAAGTGAAAAAAAATTATCAAAAAGTCATTCAAAAGAAAATAGTTTTTCAGGTTTTCAAGAAAAAAAAGATGATTTCGAAGAAACTAGAGGATTTAATCATGGAGAAAAAGATAAAAGTGAAGAATCTCAGAGATATTCAGAGGATAGTAAAGAAAAGTTTGAAGTTAAAGAGGTGAACAGTGATAAAAATTCAAGTAAAGATATGCGAAAACCTGAATCATTAAAAAATAGCAAAAGTTCAGATAAAAACTCTTCTCATAGTAAAGATTCAAGTGATGTAAGTAAAAAATCTTTAAAAGAATCTGAAAAAAGTAGAAAAATTTCTATAACTGAAAATTTTAAAGAAACTTCTGATTTAATCAAGAGTAGCAGATCTGAAAAAAGTTCCTCTTCGAAGAACTCAAAAAAATTAAGTATAAAAGAAAAATCTTCGAAAAAAAGTGAAAAAATCAGCAAAGCATCAAACCTTGAGTACTCAGAAAAAGAAAAAAGTAAAAATTCAGAAAAATCCTCTAAAAAAAGTGAAAAAATCAGCAAAGTACCAAATAATGTACACTCAGATTATGAAGAAAGCAAAAAATCGAATAATGGTGAAAAATCCTTCAAAGGCTCTGAAAAATTGTCTTCTAGAAAAGAAGAGCAAGAGCACCATGAAAGCGAAACATTAAAAAAAACAGAAAAAAAATCTGGGTCAGATGATTATTCAAGTGAGCCAGAATCAGCTGCAGCTGAAAAGTTGTCATCTTCAAAACTGCGAGCTGTTGAAATCAACCAAGCCGATCTTAAAAACTCTTCAAGAAATAGTCTAAATTCTAAGAATCTAGAGTCAAAGCTTTCATATCCAAGTTCTCGAAAGAAACCTTCACAAGAGAAAATCTCATCGAAAAAAGGATCTTCAGATAAAAAATCTTCATCCAGTGAAAAATCATCGGAAAAAGTTTTGACTGATAAGAAATCATCTAAAAAATCTTCATCCAGTGAAAAATCATCGAAAAAAGTTTTGGCTGATAAGAAATCATCGAAAAAATCTTCATCCAGTGAAAAATCATCGAAAAAAGTTTTGGCTGATAAGAAATCATCGAAAAAATCTTCATCCAGTGAAAAATCATCGGAAAAAGTTTTGGCTGATAAGAAATCATCTAAAAAATCTTCATCCAGTGAAAAATCATCGAAAAAAGTTTTGGCTGATAAGAAATCATCGAAAAAATCTTCATCCAGTGAAAAATCTTTGGAAAAAGTTTTGGCTGATAAGAAATCATCGAAAAAATCTTCATCCAGTGAAAAATCATCGAAAAAAGTTTTGGCTGATAAGAAATCATCGAAAAAATCTTCATCCAGTGAAAAATCATCGAAAAAAGTTTTGGCTGATAAGAAATCATCGAAAAAATCTTCATCCAGTGAAAAATCATCGGAAAAAGTTTTGGCTGATAAGAAATCATCTAAAAAATCTTCATCCAGTGAAAAATCATCGAAAAAAGTTTTGGCTGATAAGAAATCATCGAAAAAATCTTCATCCAGTGAAAAATCATCGGAAAAAGTTTTGGCTGATAAGAAATCATCTAAAAAATCTTCATCCAGTGAAAAATCATCGAAAAAAGTTTTGGCTGATAAGAAATCATCGAAAAAATCTTCATCCAGTGAAAAATCATCGAAAAAAGTTTTGGCTGATAAGAAATCATCGAAAAAATCTTCATCCAGTGAAAAATCATCGGAAAAAGTTTTGGCTGATAAGAAATCATCTAAAAAATCCTCATCCAGTGAAAAATCATCGAAAAAAGAGAAAAATTCATCTAAAAAATCCTCATCCAGTGAAAAATCATCAAAAAAAGACTCCTCTCTAAAGAAATTCTCTGAAAAAGACTCTTCTCATAAAATATCATCAAAAAAATCCTCATCTGAAAAAAATTCATCCAAGAAAGACTCATCAAATGAAAAAAAATCATCAAAAAAAGCCTCATCAATAAAAAGCCAATCAAAAAAATCCGAATCCAACAAAAGCCCATCAAAAAAAGACTCATCCAAAAAAAGTTCCTCCAAAAACTACTCCGACGACGAGTTCCGAAACGAATCCTCTCTGATGAATCCTCCAAACAACCCATCCACAAAAAACCCAGAAGAATCTCCAAAAGACTCCCGCCAAAAATTTTCATTTGCTTTGGCATTCAGTAAAAGACTAAGCGAAAACTTAAAAAAAGACGAGTTTCAACCAGATCCAGTGTTGAACCCATCCTCAGATCATAAATCAAACTCAGAAAGTCAAGAAAAATCTAAAGACGATGCCTTCTTTTAACATAACTAATTAGAAGTCCAAATCATATTCCGTATATTTAGGTTTAGAAGCTGCGAAATACATGCCAGCATCATAAATCTCTTCATTCGTTTCCACAACTTTCGCAACATCTCCTCTCAGTACCTTCTCAACAATGAACTCATGCCGGGCTCTAACAATTTCAAAGCTTTCAGGAACATCAGGAATCCAGGACTGTAGTTGATTGCGGAAGATAAGAAGTACAACGACTACAGCAGCGAAGATAATATATCGATAGTCTCTTGCTCCAGGAATATAATCAAAGGTGTTCGCAGTGAAGCAGAACAAAGCAGTATTCGAGAAAATCGCAAAAACACTTGTCATTGAAAAAATGTTAAGCCAGGTGCCGATATCTTTCGAAGATAACGGCAAAGGTCGCCTTACAAGTCGAAGGACTTTCAACTTATCAGTGTGCATCTCGAACCAGAGGCCGAGAAAGGCAAGAGCAGTGGATAAGGGAAAAGCCATGGCGAACAGAGTGAGATACCCGAAGAGTATCGCGAGTTCCATGTAGTCGTCGATGGTGCCGTCGACATCAGTAGTGACGTAATAGTCCAGAAACAGCTGAGACTCGACTTTATCTCTGATGTCTTTGCTGTTATGTGAAACTTTCGCTAGTTTATTCTTTGATCTCTGGTTTTTTCGGTAACGATATCGAAAAAAAGGCTGCCCGATTTCTATCAAGTTCTTCGCGTAACTTACAATGAAAATCGAAATCAACTGGGTGTAAAGTTCATTCATACAGTTAGGTGTTCGATAAGCCTCACCTGAAGAATTAGTCGCTATGCATTGTTCAGTGTACCCTTTGATGAAAGCGATGTAGCATAAAGAGTTAAAAGCATTCACGAACTGAAAGGCGAATACCTTTAAAATATAAGAGTCTTGATATTGGTTCTCAGTCTTGTGGTTCTCCATGTCGGTTAACACCCTGGCAAGTCTTCCGTAGATTGTATTGAAAAAAATGATTTGAATCGCGTTTAAAACTGAACAAACAGGACCTGCTAAGTTAAACCCGCCAATGATGAGTGAGTCAGTGATCTGCCATTTGAGAACTATCAGTCCTGCGACGATTCCTAAGACAAGGCTCAGGATTAAAAGACTTACACTTACCGCTAGAATGATTAACTTGATTCTCTTGCTGGGTGGAAAGTAAATTTCTTCCATTTCATCTGTGATTGGTGACCTTCTTTTAATTCCTTGGTATTGAGGCCGTGGGACTTCTACCTGTTCGAACTTGGTTGTTCCCCACATTATTGACAAACTACTTTCTCTTCTTTTCCAACTTTCTAGAAATACTGTTGCCCAGACTGACATGAATACTGAATAAATCGCATTTAAAGATAGAACTGCTGGGTGCTCATCGTTTAAGACTCTTTGAATCACGAAGACTAGAATTCCGAAAAGTCCTGGATAAAACATCCAGATTTGATAAAAGCGAAGGAATTCGAAATATAATGCGATCTTCTCACCGAAGTAGTTACGGATCTTGCTTAAAGGAATCTTTTGGTTTAGTAAGGATGTGGTCCAGGAGAGGATCAGGGGACCGTCGGAGGTTGTTGATTTGAAATCGTATAAAACGTTTTTTAGAAGTTTGTCTTCTTCTGGAACTTCGAATTTTGAGTTAGAGTTTTTGCCTTTTAGTTGCCAGATGTCGTGGAATGGGTAGTGAGCTGTTATCATCTTTCGTTCTTGAAGGAAGTTTAGTGAAATCTCGGTCTCTATGTATGAGACTATTAAACGCACTCTTTCCATACTGCGGAATAATGACCTTTTACCGCATTCTGATATTTCGTGAGTTCTCCACATTGAGGTGAACTCGTCGTCTCCTTCGGTTTTTCTGAACTCGGCGTATGGAGCTATTGGCTTGTGGATGTCCATTCTTTCCCATAGGTTTTTCAGTTGGTCTTTTGGATCTAATCCTAGATTTGCTTTATCAATTGAGTCTTTGACTAGTTTCTGGAATAAAAACATCTGATTTTTGTGAGTATTGACTGATGAGGTGATTTTTGTAATTCCATCTCTAAGGATTCCGAGATATACTTTATATGCATTCCACATATTTGGAGTAACATCACAAGGATCAAGTTTATAATCAATTTTTTCAACATTTTTTTCAATCCCAAAAGCTTTTCTCATAAAAGGTTTAATATCCTTATACAAGTTCTTAATATCCTCATCATCAGTCTTCAACAAATGTATAGGTCTCAAATTACTATCACAAGGAATAAGTGACTGTATATCAGTCAAAGCAATTTCAAGTTGTTTACTAAATCTGATCCTCTGAGCTTCAATCATCAAGTCACTTTCATCAGCAGTGATGATTAAAAAAATGAATTCTCCAGTCCTAGACAAGACCTGCTTCACTTTAAGACTTAAACTCGCAACAAGCTTATAAAAAATCGCGTTTCTTACAAGTGTTGAAAAATCCTTTGCAGGTAAATTTTCATCAAAAGCTTCAAAATTTTCAAATTTCATTCTTCCTCCAAACCGAAGTTTTTTTCCTTCACCTAAGTCTTCAAGTCGTTCAAAAGCGGAGTCAAAAGCTTCAACTTCATGAAGAAAGTTTATAGCGTCTTTTTGGATACTTCCTGATTTTTTGCCTTTAAAGCAACGCTTGTAGAAGTCTCGAGCTTCTTCTTTTGTTATGACTTGATTTGTTTCTCCTGGATAGTCTGGGTTCGGAAGGACTATCACGTATTCCCAAAGGAAGTCTTGGAGAGATGTTGTTGTTTTTGGAGGACGTGAACCTACTTCTCCACTGAAGGCTTTTTCGACGAAGTTGCGGTGAGAGTCGTCTGTTAGGCTGTTGTACTTTATGAGCTCGATTTTGTTAGTTGAAAAGTCTTGTGGACGACGAGTACTTAGATTTTCATCTGAGGAGGTTTGGTTGAACTTCCCTTCACCACTGAAGGAGAATTCTGAATAAACTTTAGCCATTTAGACTATTTGTTGTGGTTTTTTCTCTATTTAATTAGAATAACTGAATTCTCTTGAGCTCTATTAAAACCTCTTCAAGTAAAGATGAAACCTGACTCTATTCATATTAAATTCTTGAACAGATCCTACCTCTATAATTCTATGTTCAAATAAATTAAATGTCCTTTCGTAGTATCCTGGAATTCTCCTTACACTTAGACACTTTCCGCAACATCGACTTGTTCCATCAAGGCATCTACAAGTTAAACATCTCTCTAACCAAGAACTCAGAAACTGGATACCCTTACAACTTAATTTCAAAATACATTCAAACCACAGAAGACCCTCACCTATTAACCCCGACCTGTCTAGAAGAGACTTTTATCGACTCAAAATCCTTTCTTGTCCGTTATTTCGACGAAGTGGTCCGAATCGATGAGATTTATTTTATCCGATTCGAGGTAGAAGTAGAAAAATCCCTTCAACAGTCTTACTTTTCATTAAAATTCGACTTATTTTTCACAGATCTCGGAGGAAAAGTGACTCCAGAAGATGCAAGACTCTTGACATTACAATCATCCAGTTTTGAAAAAGTATCAACAAGTGAATTCCTAATAAAATTCCCTTCAAATTTCCAATCAGTTCACATTCCAGTAGTATTTGACGATAGTCACTGTTGCCTAGTCTCCTGCATGCTAAACTACCTTCTAATAGACTACAAGTTCCGTCCTTTATTCCAAAATCGTCCAATAGACGTATCCGAGGCTCTTTCCTCATCATTATTTAAGTTAAGTCACAAGTCAGGCCGCGAATACATCGGGTCATCCTTGACCGACTCGACATACTCTCGCCTGATGACGCCTTTATCAAAGACATACTCGACCTTAAGAGAGTTTTACCTGACCATTCTTCAAAAGTGTCTGACAGAAGCTCAAAAGCACATGCTTCAATTGTACTACATTCCCCCAATGCTCAGTTTACCTGGAAACCCAGTCCAAGACCTTCATCACAACCTCAGACCCGCAGAAGTCATTCCTTCTGTCCTCAACTTGTCAGATGACGAAAGCCTAAGCGAAGAACGCCCAGGCAGCTTGCATCGATTCAGCCAAAGAGTCGCTTCACATGATGCGAAAAAAATCGCCACTGTCATGATGGCCGAGCTGAGCATGGTCGCTGGTCAAATCTTTCAGCTTTGGCATCGGCTTCAAGAAGTGATGCCTAATTGCACTGAGAATATTTTTAACCTGCTGAAAGAAAAGTACAACATCCAGAAACGACAACTTCTCAGTCATGGACTTTTGAGAAAAGTCGTCAAAAGCCCGGACTTGGGAGTCGTGGCTGATTCGCGTAAACCTTTAATGAATAAAGCTCAGGCTAATGAGAAAAGAAAAGCAAATTCAGCTTGTGAGTCCAAAGCTCGGAGAATAATTGATGTGAATTTTGATGTGAATTCGAAGACTCAGCCTATTTTGATAGAAGAGTTTTGTATTCTTGATCGCACTTTGAGTGATGGACCTTCTGAGATGTTTGGAACGACTTCGAATTTATTCTGTCGGGATGGAAGAAGAAGGGAAAATTCTAATCATTTAATTGTCCTGGTGCATGGGTTTCAAGGGAGTTCAAGTGATATGCGTATTGTGAAAAATATGCTTTATGTGAACTTCCCAGGGAATCTTTACCTTTGTTCAAATATTAACGAAAATGACACAGAATCATCAATTTTCTGTCTAGGAAAGCGCCTTTCAGAAGAGATCCAAACATATCTTAAAGAAAACTGCATCTTAAGTCTCGGAAGGGTAAGTTTTATCGGACACTCACTGGGAGGCCTCATCATCCGAGCAGCTCTTCCCCACCTCGAAGAGTTTTCCCACAAGATGCATCTTTTCATGACATTTTCCTCTCCACACCTAGGAATCATCGAAGGCTCTTCAAAGTTAATCCGAGCAGGTCTCTGGGTGTTAAACAACTTCAAAAAATGCGAAAGTTTAAAACAACTCAGCTTTTGTGATAGTCTTCACATCGAAGAATGCGCGATGTTTAAACTTTCACAAGAAAAAGGCTGTGAGTGGTTCACTCACATGGTGCTGATCAGCAGTCCTCAAGACCTTTACTCTCCTCATTATTCAGCAAGAATCGAAGTAACTCAAGACCTGCAGAAATTCGGCGAAAATGCGAAATTTATAAATAGAATGGCAAAAGCGATAGTTGACGGGCGAGAACGGATTCATCGAATCGACGCTGATTTTTACCTGCCTTCAGCGAATTTCGATAATTTGATTGGAAGGGCCGGGCACATTGAATTTTTAGAAAATCATGTTTTTATGAAAACTTTGGCTTATTTGCACCCGGAGTTCTTTGAGTGATGTAAACATATTTAATTAGATAAGGTCCCACGTGGAGTGATTAATATGAAAAAAGATATAAATGGTTCTTGGACAACTTGGAACGAGAATTTCAGCAGCTCTTCGAAAACTGCAGGAAAAGTCTGTTATTGATGAAGATGCTATCAAGGAATGTATGACGGAAATCGTTAAGGCATTGCTTAGTGCTGATGTCAATGCTGCTTATATTAAGAAACTTAGGGAACAAGTCATGCTTCAAGTCAATTTAGAAGCTGATGCTGCAGGGACTAATAAGAGGAAAGTCGTTCAGAAGGCTGTTGTTACTGAACTGCAGAAAATGCTTGAGTGTGAAAAAAAACCTGCTAAATTGAGAAAGGGAAAACAAAATGTTGTCATGTTTGTTGGACTGCAGGGGACTGGAAAAACTACAACATTGGCTAAATATGCTTATCTCTTTATTAAAAAGGGATGGAGGGTTGGATTGGTTTGTGCTGATACTTTTAGAGCAGGTGCTTTTGATCAGCTGAAACAAAACGCGACCAAAATAAAAGCTCCATTTTACGGTTCATACACCGAAACCGACCCAGTGAAATTAGCGACAGAAGGTGTAAACTACTTCAAATCCCAATCCTACGACCTGATAATAGTAGACACATCAGGTCGAAACAAGCAAGAAGAAGGTCTTTTCGAAGAGATGAAGATGCTCGAGTCATCAGTGAACCCAGACGAAGTAATTTACGTGATGGACTCAACAATCGGTCAGATGTGTTACGACCAGGCCCTTGCCTTTAAAAACGCAGTAAAAGTTGGTTCAGTGATAATGACCAAGCTCGACAGCGGAGCGAAAGGAGGAGGCGCGTTGAGTGCAGTGGCAGCGACCCAGTCGCCAATAACCTTCATCGGAACAGGAGAGCAATTCGACGAATTCGAAGAATTCGACGCGAAAAGCTTCATAAAGCGAGTGCTGGGCATGGGCGACATCGACAAGCTCTTCAGTGTAGTCCAAGAAGCGATTCCCCTTGACAAGCAGCCGGAACTTTTGAATAAAATAAGCCACGGGCAGTTTTCCTTGAGAGACATGTACGAACAGTTCCAAACTGTACTGAAAATGGGCTCTATTAACAACCTCATGTCGCTTATACCTGGCATGAACACTGGGCTCATTGAAAAAGGAAAAGAAAAAGAAGGAGTCGCCAGGATTAAAAGGTTTTTAACTATGATGGACTCCATGACTGATCAGGAACTTGACGGAAAAAAACCTTTAATCGACTCTAGAATTGTTCGCATCGCCCGTGGGTCAGGAACTTCGGTAAGAGAAGTTAATATTTTACTTGAGGAATACAAAAAATTCGCTAAAATGGTTCAGAAAATGGGAAAATTATCACTTGGCAAAGCGAATGACATGCAAAATTTCATGAGAAATCCACAACAGATGATGAAAAAAGTTCAAAGTGCCGTTGACCCGAAGATGCTTCAACAGCTGGGCGGTTCTCAGAATATGATGCAGATGATGAAAGAAATGAGCAAGTTAGACATGAGCGAGATGATGAGCCAAATAGGAAAGGCGAAAAAGAACATGAAAAGAAAGTAATAATCTAGTTAACTATTGAATAATGCACTTGCAGGCTGAACAAGTCATCGACGAGGCACTTTCTTGCAATCCTCGTTCATAAGCCTTGAGCTGCTCAATAAAGCCAACGTTTGGGTCAGTTGAAGGATGGTTTTTCTTTACAATCTTTGATGAACTCTGGTAACTCAAATGAAATCGTCTCATTAGATAAGCCGTGACTATTGTAGGGCTTCTCGACTGGCCCTGAACACAATGAACCAAAACAGCCCCACCACTGTTTAAACCTGACTCAATAAACTCAAAAGCTTCTTCGAAAAACGATGAAATGTTGAAGTCGAAAGTTTCTTGAATGTTGAGCTTTTTATAAAACAACTTGTCTGGAAAAGAAGGACCCATCTCGCTGCAGCAGATAAGGACATGTGTGATCGAATTAGACCTCAACAATGGCAAATTCTTGGCAGATGATGCGTTGCCTAAGAAGATCTGTCCTTTGATTCTGTTTAAAACATCTATCGAACTAGATGTCATTATTTTATACAATCATTTATAGAAGCTTGTTGAGAGTATGGAAGTTATAAATGTTTGGATATGGACAAGACATTCAAGGCTTTCCTTCGAGAAGTAAGAGGTAGGTAGAAGACTTAATGTCACTTAATACTATTGATAATGATAAAAATTCTAGGCCACCGCATTCAAGGTCGCTTCGAACTGACGATATTGATGGGGCGAAACCGAAAAGTGGAATTAGGAAGAATCAAGATGCTGTCGCTTATTCCGGCTTAAATCTACCCAGCTACTCAAAACAAATGCCAAGGTCTCCAAGGTTAAAACAAGAGGAGATCACGAAAAACGCTGCCAATTTTTTCGGATCAACTCCTCCAGTATCCCCAAAGATGGAAGGCAACTTTAAACAGCAAGATATCGATCAAAAGGTTTTGGCTAAGTTTTATGGAGCTACTCCTCCCAGATCCGGAGCTAGAGACCCTTATTCCAATGATAATCGACCAAATCTTTTCCAGGGTAATTCAAAAGAACAACTACCTCAGGCCGAAGTAGCGAAGTTTTATGGAGTCACTCCTTTGCAGTCCAGAGGCTTTTCACATGAACCTTTAGAGAGGAATTCTAAAGTCAATGAAAAGGATCTGGCTGCGTTCTTTGGGGTTACTCCACAGGTCACTACGTACAAACCTGCTCAGGCGTCGATACCACAGAAAGAACTTGCGAATTTCTTTGGGGCTACCCCACCACGTTCTAGACAACCTGACCCTCCAAACAATCTTCCAACCTCAAAACCCCCAAGATCAGGTCAAAGCCCATTAAAATACCCAAGTCCTCCAAACATATCCAACAAAGCAGCAGCAGCATTTTACGGTTCATCTCCATTAATGAGCAGACAAGGAGTGCCCTCCAAAGAAGCCGCAGCTTTTTTCGGTTCAAGTCCATCCGACAACATTTCCCCATCAAATTTCGCACAAAGTCCAGTTTTCACAAAAGCAGAAGCAGGTAACTTTTTCGGTTCAACTCCTGAAAACACCAGATTTCCATCCAAAGCTCTTCGAATCCCAGACAACACTTTTTCAACACCTTCCAAGCCGCAAGTCAATATTTCAGAAGCAGCGAAGTTCTTCGGAGTGACTCCAGATGTCACAGGATATAAAAATGAAAACATTTTCAATTCACCAACAGCGAAAGGAAATCAAGGCCCTTCAGGACTACCAGCCAAGGACCTTGCAAACTTTTACGGTGCCACTCCTCCCCCTTCGAGAAGTCCAGTGCCTGGGCGAGGTTCAATGCAAGGATATGCTCAGAACATCTTTTCAACAAGTGGGGGAAAGGCAGGGAAGGTATCTGATAAAGACTTGGCAAACTTCTATGGAGTCACCCCGCCACCCACTGGAAAAGTTGGAGGTGATCGAGGAAGAGAAGCACTTAATCCTAAAGCTCTTGCGAACTTCTACGGAGCCACCCCGCCTCCTTCAGGAAAAACTGTGAACTACGAGCAAGACGCGAATATTTTCTCAGACGCAGCAGCGAAGTTCTTCGGCTCAGACCCAGTAGCTCCTGAATTTCAACACGCAGCAGATCTGGCTTCAAAGCCTAAGTTCAACCCATACGCAAGACATAAAAACATTCATGAAAATACAGCGGCACGTATTTTTAATTAGAATAATGAAAAAGACTTGAAAGTTCTTTCTTTTCATTTGAAAGATTAATCAATAATAACACGAATACGACATAAAGGACATTCATTTTTGAAAATAAACCAGTTTTCTATGCAGAGTTTATGATGCACATGTCCGCAGATGTTTATGATGAGAACTGATTCGTTTGGAGAAATCTGCTCTTTGCATATCGAACATTCAGAAAAATGCTCAGCGGGCCTTATTCGGTACCTTGAATAGAAAATCAAAGGAATTTGCAAGTCAGAGTCAGATGCGTTAAAATCAAAAAAAATGTAAAGAATCCCTGAAGCCAGGCCGAAAAGACTTGAAATGATCAGAAGTGCCAGGTGAAGGTCTCTTATCATTTTAGAAAGGACCTATGTTTTAGTTACACATCCTCCTTCACAGAGCAAGTCGCTGTAGTCGATTGAGTCGTTTACTGAACCGAGTAAGATCATTATTAGAAGCACTGGACCGATACCGATTATGAATATTATTAGAAGTACTCGGTGAAGAGTTCTTGAACGGTTGTGGGTTAAAACACTGGCGTGAACGAGAAAGTCAAGCAGGAGGATCAAAATTGAGGTGAAGATGTTCCAGATTGAACTGAAGTCTTGCCTGTTTGGGTTTTACCGCTTCCGGATCAGTAAAATACTGCGAAGTATCCAGGAAAATATTGCTACTGATTTAACAGTGTAGAAAAATATCAGACAGGGTGGTTTGCAACACATATTTTATCAAAGTTTTAAGAGATTTATTAGGTTTAGAGCAAAATGACTGAAATTTAATATTATTATATTCCATTCATTACTAGAGTCACCAATTTTATTTTATAAGTTTCATTTGCTTGAGAAAGTTAATTTGTATCTTATTTGGTTATTAAATGCAAGAAAAATATGAAATCTCAATAAACGACTGTTCGAGATTCTCAGATCTCATTTCCCTCAAATCTTTCATTGAATGGGAAAAATCCATCATAATCGACTCTCTATACTGCAAAATCATTTCAGAATACCAACTACTAAACGACTCAAATTTCTCATCATTAAAATCCTCCTCAACTGATCCTCTTTCCCTCATCTACACAGCATCAGGCCCCGACCTTCAAATCTTAAAAACAGAAGGAACCGAAGAAGGTTCAACTGTGAGTCCAGGTCAAAGTATTTCTCGTGATTGGTTAGTCAAAACCAGTACAAATTTCACAGCTCTCTGCACCGAAGGCGAGTATAAAAATCAAACCGTAGTCCCAATTCAATTATCACCCAATGAATATTCACTATCATTCGAACTAACCCCATCATTCTCCTCACTTCCATCAATATACACCCTAGCCTTCAAAGCTTATACAGCCGAAGGCTACGCCTTCGGCCCTGAACTAAGAATGAATGTAATAATCCACTAATCTTAAAAACGATTAACAATCTTACTGCTTCTGCAAAGGCAAGAAAAGCTTAAACTCAGGTGGAAGTTCTTCTTCAGAGTAAAGCCGATCACTGAAGTAAATTCTTCTCAGTCTGCAGTTCGCGTGCAGCTGCACGCGAAGGGTCTCGATGTAGTTCGTTCCATAAGCCCGCCGGGTAAAGTCACTCAAATTGAACTGGATCTGGTTCCAACCTTCATCAAGTCTCATGGGCATGGTGCATATAAAAGGTTTCACTCTTGTCGTGCTTTGATAGTTAGATGCTCTGAACCTTCTTCTAATATTTTTGTCATCCAGTACTTGCACTTCAAAGGTGAAGTACTTTTTTAAGTTCTTGATAATCATCACTAGAAATGGAAGCTTTATTCCAAGGGTCTGGTTTGGGTCAGCTGGACAAGTGATAAAGGTTGTTGACACGTTGGTTCCCATGATTTCGAGGACACTACTTTGAATGTCAGTGTCAGTTATTCTCTTGATATGGCCATTCCTGACTGATTTGTCCCAAATTTGTAAAGGCTTCGCACCGATGCTGTATAGAATAGAGAGGAAGCCGGATTGAAATGTGTTCTTAAACATAATAACTGTAAGGAGTTATTAAATATGAAAATGGTTTTTGATTGGGTTTTGGAGATGGAGACCTTGAAGTACTTTTCAGTATGTAAGATCTCAATTTTAGACATTTTCACTTCTTCAAACATCTATCTTACTAATTAAATTTCTTCAACTTGCCAAGAATTATCATGATCAAGCTCCATGTCAAACCTGGTGCTTTTGGTCTTTTCCTGCTTAGCAAGCATAGTAGCTCCTATTCGTTTAGGCGCGACATAACTAGGTTGCATTTCTTTAAACAAGTCATCTTCTTCTTCTATTTTTTTTTCAGCTCTTCTCGTTTTGCGCTCCGAGGTGACTTTAATGATGACCGGTTCTTCTTTTTTCTCAGGCGACTTTCGAAGAGGCAGTACAGGTTCTTGATTGAAAAATTTATCTTGTACGAGTTTCCTGATCATAGAAAAGCAGTTCATATTATAAGTCAAAGTACAAATCCTAACCTATCTAAAAATGACTTCTCACGTCTTCAGCGGCGCCTTTTTCCTTGAGAATCTTGAGACTGAAGATGAGTTCCTGGTCCTGGCCACCTTCCCAGGACTTGATTTTTACGACGTTTCTTTTATCCATGACCACTTCCGGCCTGTTGTCAAGAATCAGGACATTTCTGAGGTCAGGGTCGACAAGAGTAAGCATTTTCATGTAATTTCCATTGATGAGTGAGCAGTGGTTTCGATAGTACCTCATTTGCTTTGGCACTTCTCGGTCGATCCCGATTAATTTAATCACTTGGTCGGCGTAGTCTTGTTTGGATGACGTGTAAATCCCGATGTTGAAGATGCTTTTGACTTCTGAAAGGAACTCTTTTAAGTAAGGTCTTTTATGAACGAAGACTTTTTTCCCATTTATCGTCAACTCACTGCTGCATGGGGCTTCGGAGGTGTTTGTTAGGACTAGAGTTCCGTCCAGGTCTAGCAATAAAGTTTTTTTGCCTTTTGAAGTCTTTATCATCCCGAATGGGTCTTTTCTTCGCTGTCTTCTGCAGATGGAGAAAGCGAGAGAAAGAATTTTCAAAAAGGCAAAGATCAGGTATAACAGGTAAATCAAGGTGTTTAGTAAGAAGTCAGCAGAGGACATCAAGAAAAAAAGAATTTTTTCCCAGAGATGGATCTGCTCAGTGATTTCATTAGAATTCATTATCAACCTATGCTGCTCGCATATTTAAATGATTATTGTTTATAAGTGGAAAGATGGGAAAAATCGAGAAATTATTTTTAAAGATTTTAGAGATTTGCAGAGAATTTTTTAATGAAACTTTCATGTTTTTACCTTTATGAAAAAATTTTTAAATAATGAAGGTATTTTAGTGGTGACTTAGAAATCCAACTAATTTTTAAATAGAAATTTCAATGAGTTTAAATTATTTAGAATTATGAGAAGAAAATAGCAGTCTTTATTGCCTTAATTGTTGAAATTTATGCAGTTACAATTTATAAATGAAAAAAAATAATGCTGGCAGAAGAGACTCTTTTGAAGGAATCGATATCAGTCAAGATGACAAAGACTCTATCACGAAGCAGTTCGGACTCTTAGACCGACAGAAGCAAGGAACAATCTTCACATCAGAGCTGAAGTACTTATTCGAAGCGATGAACGAATACCACCCTAAAGAAACCTTTGCGAAACTTCAAAGCTGGGTGGAAGAGACTTCTGGCGCCAAGAAAATCGATTTAATAATGGTTTTCCGAGCGTTTTGCCGTTTGAAACAAATGAGCCTCTCAAACGAAGAAGAAGAGTTCGATGTTGACATTCTGAATACTTTTGTCGCAATGGGAGGAAACAGTGATAAATCCGGGTTTATCAAAAAGCAAAAACTTGTCGAAATCATCAAAGTCCAGTTCGGCTTAACGATAGACATGGAGCAGATGTTCGACGAAGCAGGCATTGAAACTGATGGAGACTTGGAGTTTAACGATTTTGTGATGCTTATGGAGCCGGGTGGTTCTCAAAGATCCAGCCGGATATGCTCAATATTTAGTACTACTTAATTTCATCTGTTTAACTATGGAAACTACAGCAGGTGAAAGTCCACCTCTCCTCATCTCCTTCCACAAACTCTTCTAAACCCATTTAAAATCCTCAATCATCTCCTAATAATCCACCATCATCACCTTCTCCTCATTCCCTCCAAAGTCCTTCTCATCCCTCTTCCCTTCTCTGCCTTCTCCACCCCTTAAAACCCTCATCTCTTCCTTATTCTTTAACTTTCATTGGAAATCCCTTCTAAATAATCTCATCTCTAATCCCAGTAATATTAATGGATATCCCAGTCCGTAGAGGAAACATATTCACTCTACTTGAGGATGAAGAGGCCGAAGAAGTTCAAGTCCCCAAGTCGAAGCAGAACAAAGCCCAGCCTGCACCTGCGACTCAGCCAAAGACTGAGCAGAAATCTGCAAAGACCAAGCCTGCACCCAAGAAGCAGGGCAAAGACAATGAACCTGAAGCTTCCCAGACACAAGGAAAAGAGCAGAGGAAGCCCAAGCACGAAGACAAGCCCGAAAAAGATGACCGCAAAAGCAAGACTGGCAGAGGCCGAGAAATGAAAAAAGGTGGTGGAGGACGGCACAACTGGGGAAAACCTGAAGACGACGCCAAACCCGAGGCAGAAGTCCCCTGGACTGGCGAAGCCAAACCTGAAGAAAAAGTTGCCGAGGAGCCGAAGGAAGAGACTGCGGAACCAGTTGTGAAAGCTCCGGAATTCATTACTTTTTCTGACTATCTCAAGCCTAAGGAAACAGAAGAGGAGGAGAAGGATAGCGATGAAGAAGGCGCAGAGCCAAAAGGTCACCTCAACTTCAAAGTCTCGTTCGGAAACAGGTCAGAAAGAAGAGGAGGACGAGGAAGAGGCGGACGACGAGGCGGCAGAGACTCGCGTGAAGGAGAGTCCAGACAAGACAGCGAGAAAAAAACAAGAGGACCTAAACCAGCCAAAAGACCTGAAAGAGAAGACCAGTCAGCACCGAATCCACTGGACCTACAAGCATTCCCTAGTTTAGCTTAATAGACTTACAAGGCTATCAGTTCTAACTATTATTTAACTATCCTGTTTAGACTCTGCCGGCTTTTTCTTGTTCTTTTTCTTGTTTCGCGGCTTTTTAGGAGCTGGGCCAGTTTGCATTGGGACTTCTAAGATCTTCTTGATGCCTTCGTCGGTCACTGTTTTCTCTGATTTGTAAGATGCTGGGTTGAAAATGACTGGAGTGGCCACCACGACTCCACTTTCCAGTATCAGGACAGTCACTTTGAACTGTGCGACGAAATCGTTTGGTCTTTCTGCGAGGACTGGGAAAGAGTATAAAATATTGTGCTTTGTGCATTCAGCTACTCCGAGTCGAGCGTTTCTTTGGTCGTCAAAATTGTTGAGACTGAATAAAAGCGTTGGGAACCTTCGGTTCACTTCGGCTAAGAAGGTTCGGGAAGCTTTTAGTTTCAGGTTGTAAGTCACGTCTAAGGCTCTTTGGAAGACTGTTGTTCGGTACTCGGTTTCTCTTGGCTTTCCCTCGCCTGTTGATACCATCACGTCCAGGATGTAGGCTTGGTTTACTCCGAAATCGTATTCTTCTACGTGCTGGTCGAAGGTTTCTTTACTCATTATTGACTTGTTACCGTCTATCACGTGGTGCTTTACTTCATGAGAAAGGACTCCTTCTACCATGTTTACTCCGAAGTCACCTGCGATTTTGCCCCAAGCTTCAGTTACTGCGTAGTTTGAAGTGCCAGGTCGCATCTGTCTAAGAGCAGTCTCAACTGCAGTATGAGCAGCTAAAATAACATCAGCCTTAGGTCCAGAGACAGGATGTTCAGGTGTAGCGCCGACACAAAGACTAGTGCCAATGGCTGAGATGTACCCGTCAATATGAACTCCCAGTTCGATCTTAACTAAATCATGGAGGTTGAGCTTGCCTGACTCTTCCGGAAGGGGGGAGTAGTACCCGCAGACGTTGTTGACTGACACACAGGTTGGGATCGCGATTCCTTTTTCAATAGCAGCGTTCGCGTATACTGTTGACAGCCCTTCTTCGATCAGCTTGTCTCCTGAAGTGCAGATCTCGGAGATGGAGGCTCCTTCAACGCAGAGCTCTAGCAACTTTTGTAATGTGTTTCGAGCTATGCTTGCGGCTTCACGGTACTTGTTTACTACGTTCGCGTTCTCCACTCCTTTTGGTGGTTCCTCGCTCTCCATTTATTAGCTGTGGAATGTGGAGTGGAATTAGGATTGGCTAATGCTTAGATCTTCGTGAGGAGTTGGAAGTAAGGTGGAAGGAAGAGATTTCCAATCATCAGAGAGATATCCCAAAAGAAACTTAAATTTTTTTATCATCAGGCTCGAACAATAAGCTAATATTCAAAATATTTGATTTTCTTTTCCTTCAGATCAAAATGTTTTATATTAAATTTGAGTGATTATTTCAAATGATTCTGTTTTTTTCTCGAATTCACAGCTATCTGTGTCATAAACTTGCCATCCATATGATCGATTTCATGCTGAATAACCCTTGCCAAGGTATTTTTCATGACTTTTTCACATATTTTTCCACTCAAATTCAAAAACCTGACAGTGACCTCAGAAAATCTTGGAACAAGACATTCTAAGCCAGGTATACTAAGACATCCTTCCCATTCCTCCTTGACTTCCTTGCTATTCCCAGTGATTTCAGGGTTAATCAAGACATCAAAGGCCTGATGATGTCTCTGAGCAGCCCAATAAAGTGGTCTTCCAAGAATCATGACTCTTTTAGGGACTCCAATTTGAACAGCGCAGATGGAAAGTCCTGTGAAAGTCCAAACTTTATCCTCAAACCTGACAGCATGTTTCAAGTCCTCCACCAAATCAAAAGTCTCAATCGAAATGGCCACCTTTTCACTGACAGTCTTAAGAATTGGACTTCCTTTATACAATATGTTCACTGCCATCTATATAAAAATGGGAAACCAGCTCAGCTCTTCAAGTCGAGAAGAGATTAACCGTCTCTTGCTCAACAATGAGTGCTTCACACAAGAAGGCGACCCAATCGACTCAAACAAAATCTTCACAGTAGTAAAACTTTCTCCAGACTCACAAAATCTAATTCTTGGAAAGATGCATGTCAAAGTAAAAGACCTGGATGTGACTTCTTATAAGTCAAAACTTGATGACTTGAACCAGAGACTTGGAAATCAGATTTTAAGTCATTGTCTGATAAGCAACTACTGGGAAAATTCTAAGTTTGTTATTGTGATAAGACAGTTCTGTGAAATGACTTTGAGGAAAAAACTGATTCGGCCTCCGTTTTTGAATGAAACTGAGAAGGTTTGGATGATTTATCAATGTCTTATCGCGGTTCAAGAATTACATGAAAATAAAGTTTTTCATGGCGATATCAAGACTGAGAATTTCTTGGTTACGAGCTGGAATTGGGTGTTTTTAAGTGATCTTGGGTTTTATTACAAACCGGACTATTTGGCTGAAGGAGACCTTACTAGCTATAACTTGTTTTTTAGTAGTTCTGAAAGACCTGCTTGTTACTTGGCTCCGGAAAAGTTCGCATCGGGAGGGAATAAAGAACTGACTGCTGAAATGGATATTTTTGCATTGGGATGTGTTATCGCTGAAATCGTTCTTGATGGGCAGTGCTTGTTCACCTTGCCTGAACTGCTTAGTTATAAAAGAGCGATACTTAAAACTCCTGCTAGACTTGCTGATATTAAAGATGAAAATATTGGAAATATGGTTGCTTCTATGATTTCTTTAAGACCTGAGGAAAGGAAACATATTAATTATTATTTGAACTGGTTTAAAAGAGAGGTTTTAACTCATGATATTGATCAAATCTATGCTGTTATTCATGGCTTGTACACTGATCATAACTTTTCAACTGCTCATCAAAGAATCAGTGGACTTGCCAGTCATTTTTATGAGATTCCTTGGACGGCTTCTGATACTCTCCTAATCCTCGCAGAGTTCGTCACAGCAAACATCCGAAGCGTAAACACAGGCGCTCAAATGGTAGAAGCTTTAGAACTACTAACAGATATCGGTATGTACTTATCAGACACATGCAAACTCCACCGAGTTCTTCCATACATAGTAAGCATTCTTCAAAACGTCTCAGAAAAAGCTAAAGTGAAAGCAACCTGCATGAACAGTATCGTGAAACTTTTAACCCCATTAAAAAACCTCACATCACGCGACATCCACCTCTTCGACGAGTACATCTGGAGTGCATTAAGCCTGTTAATAAACGACGAAAGTGACTTCGTGAAAAGCGAGCTTGCAAGACTCCTTCCTTCAATCGCGAGCATCGGGCGAGTATTTTTCGACGCTTCATGTTTTCATTCAAATTCAAGTCAAAACTACTCAAAAGCTTTATTTAAGTTCAGTGAAAAGTTCATCAGAATATTCAAAGACCTGATAGTTCACAAGCCTGAAAACCAGATCCAAGTGGAACTTTTGAGTAACTTCGCAGATCTCAGCGCATATCTGGACCAGCAACTGGTGATTAACAACATTATTCCCATGGTCCTCGGGTGGCTTAACCGTGGAGACTCTTTTCGGGTGTTGATCTTGTCTCAGATTCCGAGACTTTTAGAAGTGATTAGCACTCCTGACCTTTTCACTCAAATTTTCACCTGCATTGAAGACGGCCTGAGTCAACATAATGAGTTGGTTGTTTATAGAACTTTGCTTATCTTCGCACTTGCTGGGAAAATAGAATCGCATACTTTGAGGAAGATTATCACGACTGTTGTACATCCGAATAAGTGGATTCGTGAGACTGTTTTGGCTATTTTAACAGATTTGGTTAGGAAGATGAGCCCTATTGATAACTTCTCGATTTTAAGGGAAATTCTTTTGGATTATATTGATTTGCCCAGGTCTTCAGTGGAGTTGATCACGGAAGAGTGTCTTGAAAATATTCACAGGTCTTTTTTAAGGGTTCAGATGGCCAGAATCTCAGGACTGCCTAAGCTGTTGAAGACTTTAAATGATAACTTTCGTATAAGGGAATCGAGACAACTGCCACTTTTACCTCAAAAGGAAAATTTCAAGATTTTTTCAATTGATTATGAAGTCCATTCCGGTCTTACCTTCCGTGAAGACCGGTTGAAGCCAGTTGAAAGTTTATCATTAAGAGGAAATTTGATAGGCTGTTTAAATGAACACGAGTCCTCAGTGTCAAACATTCTCGCCATTGAAGCCCACCAGCTGCTGATCAGTGCAAGTTCAGACGGCGTAGTCAAAAAATGGAACTTTTCCCGTCTGGACTCTTCAAAATCCTTAACTTCTGAAAACCTGTTCAACCCAGGTAAAAAAACCGTGATGATAAAGTCTCTAGGTCTTTGCAACGAAGAAGTTTTCATAGCACAAGAAGACCAGATCACCTTCATCGACCTGGTGAAAACAACATCAAAATCCCTTCCAATGAACAAACTAGCCAAAGCCATCCAATTCACAGACAGATGCCTGGCGACAGTTGAGCAAGGTTGTCTAAACATTTACGACACAAGACGTAACAATCGTCAAGTATCTCTAAAAATCTGTGGGTTTTACGGTCCTGTTTCTTGTTTATGCAGTGGTCCGACGGGTAACACCTTAGCAGTTTCCACTTATTCAAGCGCTTTGTTGATTTTCGACCTGCGCTTCGCGAGCACCTCAATGATTTACTATCACTCCAGTGGCTTACCCATCCTGACAATGCAAAGTTTCAACAGTCACTCGCTGCTTGTAGGATGTGAAGACATCGCACTTCTTGATTTAACCCACGGGGTCTGCACAGCTCTTCTCAACTCAAGCTCAGCAGCAGGAAACGTCAGCAGCTCAAGCAGTTTAAATGCAGGAGGCTCTAGTTTCACCGTCCCGTCATTCAGAGAGTCCTTCGACAATGAGTGGATCGTGAAAAACTGCTACAGTATCAGTCATCGAACCCGGAAGACCTTTGAAAGTCAACTCATTGTCCGAAAGCTCTTGAGTCCTGGGAGTCCTTACGTGTTTTCTGCTGGAAATGATTGTTTGGTCAGGTGTTGGGATCTCGGAAATGCTTGCAAATCGTTTTGCATTGGGCAGGACCCTTCTTTGAAGAGTCGCTTTAGGGAAATGATTTATCCTGATTTGAAAGTAGTTGTTCAGGACCCGCTTTTCACTCAGCAGAATGTGACGACGAATAAGATGGTCAAGAGAAGGGATTACCAGGAAGTCCCGAATCATAGGAAATGGTCCCATACTGATACTATTCTTGATCTTGCTCTTGTCACTCAACCTCGGACTTTGCTTTTCACGGCTTCAAGGGATGGAACTATCAAGGCTTGGAATTGAAAAATTCCTGAATTATTTAACTAATTGATACCTAGATTATGAGAGACTTTGGAAGAATGATGACCAGTCACTGGATGTTGTAAATGTCGATGCTGATGGAACCCATACGTCGTTTATTAGGTATAATGGTGTACCTGTCATTGTTCTTGCTCCTGCGTATTTGTAGGATAGTCTTGAACTGTAGTTTATCGTGTCGTCACTTAGAGCGTTTACGACTTCTGTTGTTGGAACTCCTGTAGCTTGGTTGGTTAGACCGGCTATTCTCAGATTTGCAATTTCAAGAGTCCATGCAGTATACCCATTCAAAACGATATTTTGATACTGAAACATAAAACTCACAAAGCTCATAAATTTCGCTGGATAATTTTGCTGAATATAACGACCAGCTTGAGCAACAACAAAGCTAAAATGATGATACGGCAAAGGCAAGACATGTATGCGTAGCCCTAGCCAGTTCTGGTTATTCTGCCAGTACTGATAAAGCCCAGGAAAGGCATTTTTCGAATTAACACAGAGATGATCATAAAAAACGTCAATTGTAAAGTTGGTCAACAGAGGTCCCAACAAGAAACCATCTGAAGGCGACGGAATCGGAGTCAGTTGCTGGCTTAAAGAAAGAGCAGGCAACAAGAAGAAGACTGAAAACATTTATTGGAGCCAATATAAATGGACAGAGCTCAGAATTTGGAAGATGAACAAGAGGAAAACTATAAAGACACTATTGTAGACTGTGTGGTTTTACCACTTGTTCGAGGAATCAGCTTTGGAATTGGACAACTTATCGCTTTTTCTATCCTGGGACCAAAGATTTTCAAGAAATAAGAATTATAAGGATTAGTGTAGGATTAGGATAATGTTTCTTTGGAAGAATCACTTGAAGTCCCTTTCAATGAGACAGGGTACAATATTCTCTACTTTCAAAGAGACTCCTAATCCTCTAAGTTGCATTATTCCATTATTTAATTTTTCATAACAAAACTCCATCCGTCCATATCTTTCATTTCTGGAGCTTCAGGCAGTACACAATCCTGAGGACTTTCATCAGGATTCCTTTTCCTGATCACATCCATCCTCAGTTCCTTCCTCTCAACAACATTCCAATCAACATCTGAAAAAAACTCATGTCTTTTAACCTGTTCAGTGCCTCTAAACCCGATTCTATTCCTGAAGTCATTAACAAGTAGTCCTTCAATTAAAAGTCTTGCATTATTCGAGACATAAGCAGGGACTCTGATTTTACTTGACCCGTTCTGATCAACAACGAAGTTTTTCTTAGGATTGGCTTTCGGCACAGTTCCAGTGAGCATCTCAAACATGAGGACTCCGAAAGCGTACCAATCAGCAGCTTTTCCATATCCTTTCTTTTCAATCACTTCAGGAGCGATGTAAGAAACAGTGCCACAGAAAGACTCAGCAGACTTTTCATCAGAAATTCCTTGTTTCGCTAGTCCAAAGTCAGTGATTTTGATGTGGCCTGCCTCGTCGATGAGAATGTTTTCTGGTTTCAAGTCGCGGTATAAGATGTTATTTTTATGAAGAGCCTCTAAAGCGACAAGAACTTCAACAAGGTACTTCTTTGCTTTTACTTCTGGAAGACATCTTTCTTTGGAGAGGATATCAGCAAGGGTGCCGCAAGGGCAGTAGTCCATGACGAGACAGAAAAAACTGGAAGTTTGGAAGGAAAAATGAAGTTTTACAATGAAATCCGAGTCGACTTGCTTCATGACTTCCTTTTCAGTGCGGAGGTAGTCTTCAAGCCCGTCCTTGTAAACTTTTTCCTTTGTGATGATTTTCATTGCGTACTTTTCTCCAGTTTCAGCTTGTTGCACAAGATAAACATGGCCAAAGCTTCCTTTTCCCAGTTCTCGAATAAATGTGAAGTCTGAAATATTTGCAGGGTCAAAAGGTTCCTCAAGTTTTCTAACCTTTGACTTGTCATCACTTTGTTTATTTCTCTTGACGTCAATAGAAATGCCCTGATTTTTCAAGAGTTCAAATACGTTAAAGCCGAAGTTCTTGCAAAGAGATGGAGACTTGTCGAAGAAAAACTTGATAAGTTCAACATTTTTACTTTCAATTGCGTAGTCGATTGCAGTGTTGCCCATGCGGTCCTTGACATGGAGGTACCCTCCACATCGATACAAATATTGAGCCATCATTGCATGTCCATGCAAAGTCGCCAGATGCAAAGGACTTCTCAAGTCTTCATCGCGACTATTGACAGGTATCTGTGTGTATGCCAATATCAACTGCGATATTTCTAAACTTCCATGTTTTGCTGCAGTATGCAGAAAGTTTCTTTTCTTACTGTTGACTTGCAGCAGGTTCATATTTAAATTCATGTACTTCTTGAATAATAGCGGGTTGTTCGTCTTTACACTTTCTACTATCAACTTGTAGTCTGAACCTCCTGATGTTTCTAATGAAATCTTTGGAACTGGCATCGTTTGGGATAATGGATTATCTTCTGATGTGTAAGACTGGTCTCGGCTTATTAAGGTTTCAACGTTATCGAAAATCGCTGAAAAATTGTGAAGGTCCAGATGACCTACTGCCTTTGATGGAGGACGAAGACAGTTTAACTTTTCGAACTTGTCTCGAAAATCTTGGAAAAAATTGTGTTCCATTATAATTAACTTAATTTTCAATAATTATGTCTTCCGTAGATCAAAATGAAGTTTACGTACACATCACTTAGGCTGTCCTTCGAAAACTCTTCTTAAAATACACGAGTTCAGCAAGTAAACTAAGCATCACTTACATCCGTCTAAACAAGTACATTCAACTGATGACAGATGCAGGAATTTCCGTAAAAAACACTCAGGACCGTCACCTGACATCAAAACGTTTAGAGCTGATTTTCTGTATTGAGAATCACAATCACAGCAACATGACTTACGAGACCTTCCTTGAAACGATTCCTCGTCTTTTAGGTGAAAAATACCCTTCAATCTTCCAAAGCTCACCCGGGGAGGCCTTTTCCAGACTATTCGAGAACCACTTGTTTCCCTTATTCTTAAAACTCGAAGACGGCAGTAAAAGTGACAGGAAGCTAATCGACAACATTGACATGGACTGCGAGATCATCTTCACTGAAGTGTACCCGTCATTCCGTGACTTGTACCTTTCGCTCTTTCCCTGGGAAGTGCGAAAAGACATAACAGCTGACTTTATATTAAACAGGTCTCAAAGGGCTTTTCAACTCTTCGTCAGAGACTTCGACATCTGCCCGAGTCTCATCAACAAGCCGCAGGTGACTCGAATTTGGAATGATTTGATCATCGCGCATGAAGGTCCCATTGAAAGCGCTTTGGACATGTTGCCTGACCATTCCGCGGAAGTCGGCTCAGTCTTTACTCTGAGCAAGTTTATGCTGACTATTTACATCATCGCTGTTAAAGGATATGAAGAAGATTCCAACTTGGGCTCAACACCTTCTGCTGAGAAGTTGCTGGTATTGCTGGAAAGACTTGAATTGTCGAAAGGATTCACTGAAGTAAGCTCGAAACTGAAAAAGATTAGTCTTTTGCCAGCGCCAGATGTGATTCATCAGGTGCTTTACCCGGATTCTGATAATATTGATGAGTTTTCGCATATCAGTGAAGAAAAAAATGAGGAAAGCCCAGAGCAGGACATTGGGATCACTGTCAATTCGAATGCCTTGGCTAAACTAGAAGAGTATCTTGATAAGTTGCAGCATATCTTCCAGGCATACTGCTCTTATGGAGAACCCATGAATACCACTCGGATGACTGGCTCGAAACTCGTGAAAATGATGAGGGACTGCGGAGTCATTCGACAGGCAAGGAATGAAAGTTACATGTCGGGTAAGAACTCGAATGACGGGTATCTTATTAAGGAAAATGTTGATATTATATTCAGCATTGTTTGTAAAAAGAAAGAAAATAATGGAAAACTTGACTTTAAACAGTTCTTGCAAACTCTTGAACTTATTGCTCAGAAAATGTTCCCTGAACAAAACCCGGATGATAGTTTAGTGCAGATTGTCACGGATTTTGTATTGAAACTTGAAAATACATGGAATGATGAAAGAGGGGTTAGTTCTTCGAATATCAGGAATCAGATGGAAATGCTTAGGAATCCTGAAGTTATTGAAATTTTAAGTATTGTTCATAGGAGCATCATTTTTTATTATAGAACTTATTCGAATAGTCAGGGATTGATGGACTTTCAAGGATTTTTGAAGTTTTGTAAAGACTTTTCTATATTTCCTGACCTGATTGCTAAGTCTAAGTTATTGAGGTTTTTTTGCACTTTGGCGAATATACATTCCCAGACTGAACAGCCTGAAATCAGTCTTTCACAGTCAACTATCTTCGAAAAGCGAAACTGGAATGACTCTCAAAGTTTCATCGATGAGCATTTATTCGTCGAAGGACTTGCCTTGATAGCTGAAGAAGTTTTGTATAAAGAACCCGAGCCGAACACTGTAGAAAGAATTTGTTTTTTAATGGAGCGCATGAGCCAAAGTGATGGCCCAGCAGTAGTACTTAGAAAAGTAGGACATAACAGGAATTCTTGTATCGAAAGTCAAGATATGCTTGTTCATCTAAGAAATAAGTATCCTGAAATATTCGAGTTTACTGCAGCTACACAGAAACTCGCCTTTTCTGATGTGATTAGTGAACTACCTAAGAAGATAGGGAATTAATAAGGTTAATCGAAGTTTTAGTTGAAATATTTAAAAATGATTTTAATTCAAAATTGAATTTTTTAGTGGGTTTCGAGATACTTCTCAGGATTAAGCAAGTTTAATTCTTATCTCATCAAACTAAAAATAATGAAGTGACTCTCCTTCAAAGTCCTTCCATTCAAAAAAATCCAAAATTTTCCTTAAAAAGGGAAAAACTTTTAAATTTTTTATAGATTCCAACCTTTTTGCCCTAAACCCTTGATTCAATCGATTTATTATATACCTGATTTTATAGCAATTTCTTAATCTTTAAGGCCTCGTCTTCAAAACTTTCATATAAAATCATTAAAAATTCCCAACTAATTTTCTTACAATTATTAGATTTAAACCCCAGTCCTCGTAAGCATTTTCTGTCTCATCTCTTTCAGGTAGTCCCTGACATCCTTGACCTGGTTTTCAACAATTCCCATCAAAAACTTCGCAAGTTCAGGTAAAGCCGTATCATTCATATCTTCATACCAGCTTTTAATCAAGATCCCATTATCACTTTGCATCTGAAAGTTCTCCCCAACATTATCAACAATGACAACCTTGGCCAAGTCCCTTCCCAGTTGTTTTAGATCTTTAATAAAATAGTTTCCAGCAGGAATAGTGTGATTTCTATAAAGCCGATGTGAAATAAAGTGATTTTTATCAATATCATCAAGTATCCAGTCAGCGTAATTCTGAACTGCAGCAGTAAAAATCACTACTTCGAAACTTTCAGCCATTTCCTTTAAAAATTCATCTAAAAAGGGCCGTTTCAAGAATTTTCCTTGGTTTTGACTGTCGATATAATGAACTAAAGTTTCGTCTAAGTCGAGAACTAGTGTAAATTCTTTATCTCCAGGTGGTAAAAAAGGAAATTTTATGTTTTTTTCGTAAACTTCGCTTGCTTCTCGCTTTACTCCGAAAGCGGTTTCAACTAGTGTCCTGGCTTCCATAATGGGAATACTTCGATTGCGGATTATTTGTAGTAAGGCCATTTTTAACGATCGGACAGTTTGGTCTTCTGAACTGCTGATGAAGTTTCGACACATCTTTTTGAGATTGTTTACTATCAGGATGTTGTAATGGTCTAAGTAGCTTGTATTGTCGATGTGATGTTTTCTTAACTTTTTCTCTTTAATGATACTTCGAAGCCGATTGGCCCAGTTGTTTTTATTATCAGAAGGGACTCTTGATAAGACAAATTTAGTAATGATAAGAAAGCCTTGATGTATACTGAACATGATAGACTTCAATAGTTGTGACATATCAGAGTTAAGAGAGTACTCTGAGATGAAGTAATGAGAAATCGACACTCCGACCGCTTGAAGAACCATCGAGTATTTAATAGTCTCACGCGTTCTTTCATCTCGATAAAGCGTATACAAGTTGTTTAATGTGTTTTCCGAAGTGAGTTCCCAAATATCTTCTAAAGTTGAAAGCACTTGGCTTGGAAATGCAAACTTTTCTATAATGAATGACAAGTTTCCTTCTATTATCAGAAGGTCTTCAAGGTTCACCATAAAAGTTACTTCAACTGGCTTTTCTGTCAGAGGAGAGGCTGGAATCGTTGTCAAGGTGTCAGAGTTGATGAATGCTCGGGTTTTGAACTTTGTTTGAACTGAATATGGAGTTTTGTAAATCCTTCTAAAGGACATTAGAATTATTGGATTGTTCTTTGAATGGTTCAAAGATTAGACTATTGATAGAAAAGGCTATCGAAAGATTCAATCATGCAAAAATTTCAAGAAACTCACCTTACCTCATATTTAAATCCCTTCATCAGCACTTCATTTTTCTGAGATATCTTTGTAACTGTTACCAAGAAATTCAAAGTTTCCATGAAGAAATCATAAAAATCAAGTTAACCCTAAACATCTGTAATTTTCCCTTTCCTTAAATCCCGCATAACAACTCAATTCCAATCACCTTCTCATTACAAATAAAAAAAGTCTGATTACTAACCTAACCTACTGTTTCTGCAAGGGTAAAAACAGTTTAAACTCAGGTGGAAGCTCTTCTTCAGAATACAGTCTATCCGAGAAGTATATCCTTCTCAATCGACAGTTAGCATGAAGTTGCACTCTAAGTGTTTCAATATAGTTCGTGCCATAAGCCCTTCTAGTAAAGTCACTCAAATTGAACTGAATCTGGTTCCAACCTTCATCAAGTCTCATCGGCATGGTGCATATAAAAGGTTTGACTCTTGTCGTGCTTTGGTAATTAGATGCTCTGAACCTTCTTCTAATATTTTTGTCATCTAAAACTTGAACTTCAAATGTAAAGTACTTCTTCAAGTTCTTGATAATCATGACCAAAAAAGGAAGCTTTATCCCCAGTGTCTGATTTGGGTCTGCTGGGCAGGTGATGAACGTGGTGGAGACATTTGTCCCCATGATTTCTAAGACTGAGCTTTGAATGTCAGTGTCTGTGATGCGCTTGATATGGCCGTTGCGGACGCTTTTATCCCAGATCTGCAGCGGCTTGGCTCCGATGCTGTATAAAATCGATAAAAAGCCCGACTGGAAGGTATTTTTAAACATTTATAAAGAAATATAAAAACTCATCGGTTATTAATTATCAGTCCCACACCTCTTCAATGAACCTGCCTTGGTTTGTCAGTCCTTCGAGATACTTCACTGCTAGGTCACCCAGATGTTCATTTGCGATGTTGCTGATGCATTCTTTGACACTTTTTCCAAGTGACCTGGACCCGCATACAAAGACGTAGGCGTGCTTTTCGTAGATGTCTTCCCAGAGGACTTCTTGTTGGATGGATAGAATGTCTTTCACGTACTTTTTCTGGGTCTGGTCCCTTGAAAAAGCGGCGTAGAAAGTTTCGATGATATGAGGTCCTTCACTAATTTTCTCAGGTGCATAAGTGAATTCATTAGAAGCCGTTTGAGGTTTGATTAACTTTTCAATATCCTGCTTATAAATAAACTGAGTAGACTTACTTTTGCACCCAAGATAAACAGTGACCGAGTACAGACTTTTATCATTTTCCACATTTTTCTGCATTTCCTGCAGCATGCCTTTAAAAGCTGCGATTCCGCAGCGGTTACAAATCATATGAATAACAGCAGGAGCAGGAGGTATCCTGAACTTACTATGTTGAAAAAAGCATCTAATATTGCGATAAAGGCCAGTAACATAAAGTTTTTCTAAGAAACCCGAACAAAGGCCAGTCCTAGTCTTTCCTTCACAAGTTCTTTCCCTCAAGACCTCGACAGCGATCTGAACTTTCGAAGGACTGAGCTGCGCAGAAGAGCTGATATTATAAAACCTTGGCTCAATCCTATCAAGAATCTGGACTAAAATCGTAACAGGCACTTTTATTGAAGGAAACAACTTGAACAACTCCGCTACTGTCAACATCGGTTCAACTAATTTTCGTTTAAACTCGTCTTTTCCTTTGAGAGAAGAAAGGAACTCGAGTTTGGACTTTTCTTCAGGGCTACTTGCGAATTGAGACAATTTTTTTAAAGTCTTTTTCCGGACCAGAGTCGTCAAATCGCAGTACTTTGCAAGAGCTTCTCTTACTGTTATCGGCGTCGGGAACGGGTGAAGACTTTTCGCTGAGTTAAACTGAAATGAAAGTTCAAGGTCATAGCCTTGCAAAGCCGCGATATCTCTAACAATTTCTTCTTCATTTTCAGGAAAAATCCCGATTTTTCCTCCAGTTTCATAAGGTTCATTAGTTTCGATTTCAACACTTAAAGCAGAGCATTCAGGGTCTCTTTTCAATTCTTTCATTTTAACGATTTTCTTCTCCTTACTAGCTAAAAAGGTAGAAGTCGCTTCAACATACATCACTTTACTATTCGTTGTCCCTAAAGGCACCTGCAGAGTAACATCAAGATAATCAGCATCTTTCACTTTCGGCCTTCTCGAAGTTTTCGCAAGATTCGGCAGAATCTTCCAAAGTTCTCTAGTCCACTCTTTAAAAACCGTTCTACAACTTTCTTCACATTCTCCAATCTTGATAAGTTCAACAGCTCCTAATTTCGACAAGGCCGCATTGATTTTACGAGCAGTGGCATTATTCTGATCTGTTTTCGTGAGTCCAAAGACAGAATAAGATAAAGAAGACAAGTTTTCATTTGATGCAATTGCAGTTTTCGTGAGCCATTTAGTGAATTTTACTGCGCTTTCAGGAGGATTCCCGTCTGACTGAGTCGAGCAGATAATCACGCAATAGTCGTGTTTCTTGAATTCAAGGATCTGAAAATTCTCTAGATTGACGATGTGCGGGTGGAAGTGGAACTCACGGGCTTCTTCTGCGAGGATACTCGCGAGATGCATGGAGTGGCCTGTTTGAGTTCCTACGTAAATGTGCAATTGGCCTAAACTTTCAGTGATGTCTGGAGGGGGTGAAGGACTTGCTCGCTTTTTCCGAAGTAGGTACCAGGTGAGAAGACCGGTTATTAAAGTCAATATCCAAGCTGCAGACCATGACATTTTTTATTAGGGATGCCATACGTTGATAATACTATTTCTGTGTAGAGATGTGGATTGTTGGAGATTTATTGTGTGAGACTTGTCTGCAATGATTAATGGATGGAGTTTGTCATGTTGTCGAATGGAAAGTCTTTAGGAATATTGAGTATAAATGGTAAACATTTACCTGCATACTAATCCTGTTCTTTATTGCAAACTACTCGCGCGAGCCGTGAATCGAGTATCGAAGAAGTGGTTGTTGAAAGTGCTTGACTATGCCTTGCCTATTTTATTAACCCTTTATATCGTGTTTCTAGCTTACATCCTGCCCGGCACACATCAATACGTAATTGAAAAACAGTATCTGCAAAAGATTTACCAAATCGGGTTTTTCTTTATCTGGTGGGTGGGACTTGGAGTTCTTTCGTCGATCGGTCTGGGAACTGGACTTCACACATTTGTCTTGTTTTTAGGACCTTTTATTGCTGAACTCGCCTCTGCTGCCTCCATCTGCGGATTTGTCCCTGAACTGCTTCCTAATCGTTGGGCCTTCGAAGGCTTTCAGCAGTGTCAGGAAAGAGGACAAGTCAGCATCTTCGACATTCTTTGGGCTGTGCAACTGGAAAGTCTCCTTTGGGGCTTCGGCACTTTACTTGGAGAACTTCCTCCTTATTTAATTGCACGAGCTTCACGATTTGATGATGATGAAGAAGACTTCGAAGAATCTGAATCGAAATTTAAGACCTTTCTGAAAAATTCTATACAAAAATACGCTTTTTGCACTTTGTGTCTTTGTGCATCGATTCCTAATCCTCTCTTTGACCTGGCTGGGCTCATGGCTGGACACTTTGGGGTACCTTTTTGGGAGTTTTTTATTGCTACAGGGCTTGGAAAAGCTTTTATTAAAGTGGAAATTCAGGTTTTTGTGGTATCGCTTATGTTTTCTGGAAATTTTCTTGAACGAGCTGCAGGGTGGCTGGAAAGTCGCTTGCCGATCATGAAGCCTTATTTGACTTCTTTGGTTTCATCACAAAAGAAAGCGAGTTTCAAAAAGAAGCATTCGAGTAAAAGTTTTTTGAGTTATTTTTGGGATTTGTTCATTTTTAGTATGGTAATGTTTTTTGTGATCTCCTTGACAAATGCGATGGTTAAGAAAGAAAAAGTAAGTAGTAGTTAGGCACTTGAAAAAGGTGAAAAAGTCCCGATTTCTTTAATAAAATTTGAATAACTTATAAATGGCACAATACGGAAAGCCGGAGTACTGGGAAGAAAGGTACACAAGAGACGCCGAACCGTTCGACTGGTATCAACGATGGTCAGGGGTCAAGGATATTATCAGTCAGTATATTTCAGCTACTCAGCAAATCTTGCATGTGGGATGCGGGAACTCCAGACTTAGTGAAGAAATGTACGATGATGGATTTTTAAACTCTATCAATATCGACATAAGCCAGGTGGTCATAAAAGCCATGCAGGAGAAGTACCGTGACAAAACTTCAATGAGGTACTTGCACATGGACTGCAGGAACATGGAATTCGAGGACAAAACATTTGACGCCGCAATAGACAAGGGAACAGTCGACGCAGTTCTATGCGGAGAGAACTCGACAGCGAATGCGCAGAAAATGATTTCTGAGGTCTACCGAGTTTTGGCTCCCACCGGAGTTTATATTGTCATCAGTTACGGTCAGCCGCCGCACAGATACCCTTATCTGGACAAGCCTGAGTTTAACTGGGAAATCACTGTTCATCAGGTTCAAAAGCCCACAATTGCTTCTAATGCTGCACTGGCTACTGATGACAAAGACCAGCCCAATGTTCACTACATTTATGTCTGCAAGAAGAGGGGTAATGATTCTTAAGTAATAGGTTTAATAGATGTTGTTTTTTGAAGATTTGAAGGGTTTTTTGGAATTATTGATTTTTTTAAGGATTTTGAAGGAATTTGATGAATATTTACGATGGATTATGAAGGATGTTTAAGGATTTTAAGAGTTTTAGGAATAATTCTTAATTACTACTTTTAAATACTTTTTCTAGTCATAATTGAATCTGAGGCAAAATATTCCTCATTAGGATCTTGAGGTTTAATGTAGGCTTCGATTGGTGAAGTCTGGAAAATTGGCCTGGTTTAGAATGTTCAGATAGATTTTTTTAAGGGGTATTAACTTTCAGCTCTTTTATATTGTCATCAAAACCACTTTTTTGCCAAATAATCTTACCAAATTCCCCTCGTCTCGAAATAAAAATGGTTGATCGGCCAGGAAACTTCAATGGTCACTCAAACCCAGAAGAGCAGCAAAGCGACAACGACGGAGAATACACTCCAGAAGTGAGTCTTCCGAAGAAAATATCTGAGCCGTTCTTGGACTCCCAAACGAAGTTTAAATACCTAATGGACAAAATAGACACTCTAACAAACTCCTTGAACAAATATTCAATACAAAAAAATGTCGAGACCGACAAGCTAAAAAGACACAAAGGCATCGAGAACGAAGATGAAAAAGACTTAGTTCTAAAAGACGCAAACAACTTCACAATCAAACTAAATAAACAACCCAAAAACATCGAAAGCGGGACAATGCGAGATTATCAGCTGGAAGGTCTTAACTGGCTTCTCAAAATACATCGCTGCAACATTAACGGTATTCTCGCAGATGAAATGGGACTAGGCAAGACACTGCAGACCATTTCATTGATAGCCCAGCTGACTTTAGAAGGAGAAACCGCTCCAAGTATCGTGATAGTCCCAAAAAGCACTCTTTCTAACTGGGTCAAAGAATTCAAAAAGTGGTGCCCAAGTTTGGATATCTTTGAATTTTATGCTGATCAGAATGGAAGAGATCTGCTTAGACCTCGCATTCCTAGAACTAACAGTTATAACGTCTTGCTCACCACTTATGAAACTGCCATGGCTGAAAAAATTCTACTTAAAGCGGTTAAATGGAACTATCTTATCATTGATGAGGCACATCGCATTAAAAATGAAAAGTCGGTGCTTAGTCAGGTCGTTAGGATTTTTAATACTCAGCATCGACTGCTGATTACTGGCACACCTTTACAGAATAACTTGCAGGAACTTTGGGCTTTGCTTAATTTTCTTATGCCTTCGATCTTTGCTTCGAGTCAGGATTTCAATGAGTGGTTTGACTTGTCAAGTTCAAGTTCAAACGACCAAGGTTTCATCATCACTCACTTGCACAAGATCCTTCGACCCTTCATGTTAAGACGTCTAAAGCGAGAAGTAGAGACAAAACTCCCAGCAAAAAAAGAGCTCTACGTATTTCTAGGAATGACCGACCTTCAACGTGACATTTACCGTAAAATCCTAACTAAAAACATCGAGGTAGTGAACGGTTTCGGTGAAAAGTCTCAGTTAATCAACACGATAATGCAACTAAGAAAGACCTGCAACCATCCTTACCTTTTCGAAGGCATCGAGCCAGGGCCTCCTTACATCGACGGCGAACATTTAGTAGACTCATCAATGAAATTTAAATTTCTCGACAAGATGATTCCAAAGCTTATCTCAAAAGGTTCAAAAATTTTGATTTTCACACAAATGACTCGACTTTTAGACATTCTCGAAGACTTCTTGAATTTTCGAGGGTTCAAATACTGCAGAATTGACGGCAGTACTCATTACATTGACCGAGAAAGCCAAATCGAGAAGTTCCAAGAAGAAGGTTCAGAAGTGAAAATTTTTATCTTGTCAACGCGAGCAGGAGGTTTAGGGATCAACCTCCATGCAGCGAACACAGTCATTATTTATGACTCTGACTGGAACCCACAAGTTGACATTCAAGCGCAAGACCGAGCGCATCGCATCGGCCAGACAAAGACTGTGACCGTTTATAGGTTTATCATGGAAGGAACTGTAGAAGAAAAAATCGCTGAAAGAGCGGCGAAGAAGTTGAAAATCGATCATCTTGTAATCCAGAAAGGGTCTTTAGCCCAAACCAATAAAGCCCCATCAGTAGATGAAATGAACTCTATTTTACAATTCGGTGCTCAACAGGTTCTAAAAAGCACGAATAAAAACGTTCAAGAAGAAGACATCAACAAAATCTTAATGTACGCTGAAGAAAAAACGAAAGAAATCAATGAAGAACTCAGCAAGTTAGAAGAAGCTTTCAACCTGAATAATCTCAGTTTTGATGGAAAGTCTTTTTATGAATTTGAAGGAAGTAACTATAAACACAAGACAAAAGAGCATATTTCACTTGGAACTCGCAATCGAAGGACTACTGGATTTTATGAAGTTGATAGAAGTTCGAATTATCAGAAGAAACAGAAAAAAAAAGGATGGAGAGCTGTCATCGGTGGAGGCCATCTTTTTCAGTTCTTTCCTTTTGAAGAACTCGACGCTCTTGATGCGAAGGAGGAGAAGTGGAATCAGTATCTTAATGAAAAACCGAGAAGACGAACTCGCAAGGACTCGGGGAATAAACCGGAAAAGTTTACTGATGAAGATGAGGAGATGAGGGATGAATTGCTTGAGAAAGGGTTTAAAGATTGGTCTAAACGTGAATTCAACTCGTTTATTAAAGGATGCGAAATATTTGGAAGGAATAGTTTTGAAGATATTGCTGAAGAAATCGAATCTAAAAATGTTGAGGAAGTTAAAGAGTACTCGAAAGTGTTTTGGGAAAAAGTTGATAGTCTTCCTAATGGAAAAGAGCTGGTTGATAGGATTGAACAGGGTGAAAAGGACTTGGAAAGATTGAAACATATTAACAATGTACTTGAAAATAAAAGGAAAAGGATTGAGGCTGGTGAAGAACTTTTTGTTGATTATGAGAAAGGACAGACTTTTAATGAAGATGAAGACACCTACCTCGCAAACCACCTTCTAAAATCCGGATACTCAGGTTGGGAAGACCTTCGTTTCAAGTTCAAATCCCAAGAAGAGTTCCGTTTCAACTTCCTAATGCAAACCCGGACAGATGAGGAAATCCAATCAAGATGTGATTTCCTATCAGTAGCAATGGAAAAGTCAATCGACAGCACACGAAAAATCCGTAAACTAAAAGACGACCCTGACTCCCTCGTTGAAGTATCATCAGACTTGAAGTGGTTCATCACTTTTCCTAAAATTCATCTAAGTTAATGAATACTAAATTACCTTCCCTTTCATAATTAATGGCTGCTGTTAGGACTCAGTTCGAGAATGAGCTAAGACAAAAGTTGTCTCAAAAGTCAACTTCCCACGTTTCTGACGAAACTGTTTTAATCCGAGCTTTCAAGTACTTCGACTTGGACAACAGCGAAGCAGTCGATTACGAAGAATGGAAAAAAGCCCTTGAAAAGATCGGAATCGTCCTGCCGGCCCCCGCAGTTTGTGAGGAACTCTTCCGACAATACGACACTGACCGCTCCGGCAGTCTTGACTACAAAGAGTTCGCTGCTCAAATAACTGGCCAGTCCGCTTCGAAGTCCCCAGCGAAGTCAGTTCCTTTGTCAGTTAGACAGGAAGGCGAGGCAGTTATTCAGAAGCTTCGAGACAAGCTCTCAGCGAGAGGCGGCAGAGGAATCATCGGCCTTGCCAGGCAGTTCAAGATAATGGACGATGATAATTCGAAGGAATTGGACCAGCAGGAGTTTAGCAAGGCTTTAAGGGATTACAGGGTTGAGCTCAGTCCTAATGAGACTCAAGCACTTTTCAGGTATATTGACCGTAACAGGTCAGGAGCTATTGACTATGACGAGTTCCTCAGAGCAGTCCGAGGACCTATGAATGGTTTTAGAAGGGCTTTAGTGGCGCAGGCTTTCAATAAGTTGGACGCTGATGGGTCTGGTATTTTGGATATTAATGATGTTAAAAGGTTTTATAATGCCAAAGGACACCCGGATGTCAGGTCTGGCAAAAAGTCAGAAGATGAGGTCCTTGGTGAATTCTTGGAGACCTTTGAAATGCATCATAATCTTGATGGGGGACAGAATGACCGAAGGGTCACTAAGGAAGAGTTTGAAGAGTATTACAATAATATTTCGATGAGCATTGATAATGACCAGTACTTCGAACTTATGATGAACAATGCCTGGAAACTCAGTGAGACTCCTGCTTATACTAAAAATAAAGCTTGGAGAAATGAAGATGATGGAAGAAAACCCAACCCGCCTTCAAGGTCTGGAAGACCTCAGAATGAAAGACCTCAGAATGAAAGATCTCAAAATGAAAGACCCGCTTCAGACACACCCGCTGTACCCAAGGGAGCCGAAGACCTCTTCGAAAGGTTCAGATCCAAGTTAGCTGCAAGAGGAGCCAGAGGAATCATCGGCATGTCCAGGCAATTTAGAATCATGGATGATGACAACTCGAAAACTATCAGTTTAGCTGAATTCAAAAAAGGATGCCGTGATTTCAGAGTCGACCTCCCTGATGCCGATATCACAAAACTTTTCAATACTATTGACAGAGATAGAAGTGGAGTTGTTGACTATGATGAACTTTTAAGAGCTGTTAGAGGACCCATGAATGCGAATAGAAAAAGAGTAGTTAAACTTGCTTGGACAAAACTAGATCGTGATGGCAGTGGAATTATTGATATCAATGATCTTAAAGGGGTCTATGATGCAAGAGGCCATCCAGATGTAAGAGCTGGAAAAAAGACTGAAGATGAGATATTAGGAGAATTTTTAGAAACTTTTGAAACTCACCATAATATTTCTGACCTCTCTCGTCGAGACAGGCGAGTGACTCAAGAAGAATTCGAGGAGTACTACAACAACGTCTCTGCAAGTATCGACAACGACCAGTACTTCGAACTGATGATGACCAACGCCTGGAAGCTCGGAGACCAACCTGTAAACAAGCCTGCCTGGAAAGGCGAAGTTGCTTCAGCTGGTCAAAGAAGAACAGAAAATCGTTCAGGTCCTCCTTTTGGAGTCATTTCAGGCTCAAATGACTACTCAACTACTTCTAAACCCAAAGCAGCCACTCCAGGAGGACCTGTTGATCACCTTCTTGACGCCCTTCGTGAAAGACTTATGAGCCGCGGTGCACGCGGCTTTATCGGCATGTCCAGACAATTCAAAATCATGGACGATGACGGGTCCAAATGTCTGAACCTTCCTGAGTTCCAAAAGGCTCTTCGTGACTTTAGAGTGAATCTTTCTGAAGAAGACGGCAGAAGACTTTTCCAACATATGGACGCTGATAGAAGTGGCGAAATTGACTACGAGGAATTCGTCCATCGAGTAAGGGGACCAATGAACCCTGCTCGAAAGGCTCTGGTTTCTCAGGCTTTTAACAAACTTGACAAGAATGGAAATGGAATTGTGGAACTTGAAGATATTAAAGGAGTTTACAATGCTAGTAACCATCCTGATGTCAGGTCAGGTAAGAAGACGGAAGATGATGTTCTTTGTGAATTTCTTGATACTTTTGAAACTCATCATGCGGTGTTCAAGGAAAATACTAGGGACTTTAGAGTTACTTTAGAAGAGTTTATGGAGTATTATTCGCATGTCTCTGCTAGCATTGATGATGATAGGTACTTCGAACTTATGATGAAGAATTCTTGGAACTTTGAAGGAAAGACTTATCAGAAAGGATGGGGAGCTGATATGACCAGTCCTGCTCGTAGAGGCAGAAACTAGTTAGGATAAGTTAGTTAAAGAATAGAATTTATAAATGCCGAGTTGAACTGTGAAGTAGATGAACCAACTTTGCCAGGACCTTTGGAGAAGGTTTTTCATTTGCAGCGGTTTTAATGTATTGCTCGAGTTGCTTGTTTTTCGCTTTTGTTTCTTCTAGTTCGATTTGAAGGTATTTCAGTTTATTTTCAGAGGTTTTTAATGTTTCTAAAGCTTTTTTATGCTTCTGGATGTACTTCTCCACGTCTTCAGTTCCTTTAAGTCTCTGTTCAAGTAAACTAACTCTTTTTTCAATCCCTTCAAACTGTTCATTCTGAAGATCTTCTCCAATGATTTTCATTTGATTCACTTTTTTATCAAGTAAGTCTCTATGAATCTTCACAACTTCCAACAAATCTTCAGTTTTCTTTACTTTTTCATTCAAGCTCTGAATTTCTTTCTGCGCCAAGTCTTTGTCAGTCAGCAAAATTTTCAACTGGTCAGCGACTTGGCTCTGTTCTTTCTCAATTTTTACAAACTGGTCACGAAAAACGCCCAAGTCTCCAACTTGTGAACGCAAAGCTGCCAGTTCGTGACTTTGTCTTTCGAAAACTTCCTGAAAAAAAGAGGGAGGAGATGGTTTGGAAAGGGACTCGACTGTTGTGTGCTTTGATGGACAGGGCTGAGAGTTATGCGGATCTTTAAGATGGCTGTTTTCAACGAGAAGACTTTGAATCGTATGCTGAAGATGAAGCTTTTCTTGCTTGAATTTTTCGTTTTCAGCTCGAAGTTCTCGCATTTGGTCTAACAAGTGAGGAGTTTGTGTCAGACTCACATGTTTTGAAAAACTTTGAGATAATAAATTATATGACTCCATTAAAGACCTGTACCCGAAGAGAAGATCAAGTGTTGAGTTCAGCTTTGGCCGAGGGTCTTTTTGGAAATCAGTGTCAGGATTGTCCGTTTCGGTGGATCCAGGTAAAAATCCATCCTCTTGGCACAGATTTTCAGACATACCAGAGGACTTTTCCTTTTCCAAAGCGAGGTCTCCGAAATTTCTTAGGTTTTTGTCTTTATCTTCGTTATGTTCTGCTGTAACAAGACTCTCATCTATTATTTTTCCAGTTTTATTAACGACTGATTCACCTTTTTTCCCAAGCAGACTGCGATCTCCTATATAATCCATTATTACTATCCAAGAAAGTCTTAAGTCTTAACAAGCAAAGTTCTCTGGACTCAGAATAAATTGATTAAGACTTAACACCCTAACACCTTAACACCCTAACACCCTAACACCCTGAGTTGATGACTAGCCCAAAACATCAAGATTTCTCAGATTCTATGAAATATTCATCAAATTCCTTACTTAAAGTCTGACCGCGTCTGATGATTTGTTCATAAAATTCAGATTTTTCCCACCCTTCAATAGAATAATATGAAACTTAAGAGATTCTTATTGAGGTACTACCCTCCTGGCATCATCCTCGAATTCGTTCGGTCCAACGGCCAGGTTGAAAGCAAATACATCGACTTGCTTAACCTGAGTCCCCAGACTGACATCGATGTTCTCGCATCACAAATAATGATGGAAGAGCCGGCGATCACTCAAAACAAAAAGCCGCAGTTATGCAAACTGATAGAAAAACTGATTGAAAAGCTTCAAACCCGCAAAAACCAACGATTCGCCCTGTACAAGACACTTAAAGCGCACATTCTTCCTCTGACAAACTGCGCTTTCAACAAGAGTGGAGACAAGTTCATCACAGGTTCCTACGACCGAACTTGCAAAGTTTGGGACACGAACACAGGCCAAGAACTTCTGAGTCTCGAAGGTCACAAAAACGTGGTCTATTCAATCGCTTTTAACAACCCTTTCGGAGACCGAATCGCGACAGGGTCCTTTGACAGAACCGCCAAAATATGGGATGCGACAACAGGAGAGTGTTTGTACACCTTGCGAGGCCATCAAAGTGAGATAGTCTGTTTGAACTTCGACTCTAATGGTTACTTATTCGCAACAGGCTCGATGGACCACTCAGCTTGTTTGTGGGATGTGGAGACAGGTCAGAACATTTGTTCTTTCAAGGGGCATACAGGCGAAATCGTTTCAATTCAGTTCAATACTGACGGGGACAAGGTCTTGACTGGCAGTTTTGACTACACTTCCAGGATCTGGGATACGAGGACTGGACTTTGTGTCAGGGTGTTAGAAGGACATACTGGAGAGATCTCGAGTGCTCAGTTCGACTTTTCTAGTGATTATGCTGCTACTGGAAGCATTGATCACACCTGCAAGCTCTGGGATGTCATGAGCGGCAAGTGCATCGAAACCCTTAGAGGACATACTGATGAAGTACTTGATATCGCTTTTAACTCGACTGGAACAAAACTTGTTACTGCCTCAGCGGATACGTTTGCTAGGGTTTATAATGTTAGTGCTGGAGCTTGCCTTGGAATACTTCTTGGACATGAAGGGGAAATCTCGAAAGTTGCTTTTAATCCTCAGGGATCGAAAATTATCACTGCTAGTAATGATAAGACTTGCAGGATCTGGAATGCGGAAACTGGAGAATGTCAACAGGTTCTTGAAGGACATACTGATGAAATCTTCTCGTGCGCTTTTAACTATGAAGGAGATACTATCATCACTGGGTCTAAGGATAATACTTGCAGAATTTGGAGAGATACTCTGGGACCTGAGAATTAAGTAGTTTAATGTTCTGGAAAGCGGGATTAATGATTGGATTAGGGTTTTAGAATAAAGTATTTGGTGCTTGGATTTAGATTTAGGAATAGATTTAAATCCGGATTATCAAGAATATTCTCCTAATATCCAAATCATCAACACAAATCCAGAACTAATAAACCCCATCATAAATCAAATTTCTCTAAATTCCATTTTCCTCAACCTCCACAAACCCAATCCTACAAAACCCCTAAAAACCCTCTCAAAAAAACACCATGCATCCTAAATTCAACCTTTCATCTAGAAGATATAAAAATTAAAATCTAAGAACCGCCACAACATCCAGACTTGACAGGTTTGGTGTTATTGATCTTCGTACCATTACCCGGTTTTCCAGGAGTGGCAGTAGTAGGGGTGGCATGACTCAAGATAGCCCTGGAGAGTGTTTCAAAAGCAAGCTTAACATTTTGTGAGTTCTTAGCTGAAGTTTCAATATACTGAACTCCAAGTCGATCGGCCAGTTCTTTGGCTTCTTCAGGCCGAACAGCTCTTTGATGACTCAGGTCAGCTTTATTTCCGATGAGCAGCTTGGGGACGGACTTTTGGAGGTAGTTCTGGGCTTCTTCGTACCATCTATTTACGTTTTGAAAGCTGGCTTGGTTGGTTATGTCAAATGCGAGAATAATTCCATGAGCGCCTCTGTAATAAGACGCCACAATGTTTTTGAACCGGTCTTGGCCGGCTGTATCCCAGAGTTGGAGTTTTATCACTTTTCCATTCAGCTGAAATGTTGAGATCTTGAAGTCCACACCGATCGTTGTTTGGAACTCGGGGTTAAACGTGTCATCAACGTACCTGAGCAGAACTGAGGTTTTACCTACTGAGCTGTCTCCAATGAGTAAAACTTTGAACAAGTAATCATATTCCTGCTCCATATTTATTGGAAGGGTATTAGATGGGATTGTAAGGGTACTAGATCATTATTGGAGATTAAAGTAATTAGTTCATTCTACATCAAGTTGCAAGCACAACAATTATTCCCAGAACTAGATCCCCTAGTCGATTGCCTTTTATTACTGCTCTCACTTTCACTTTTCCCCTTATAAATCGTATTCTGACATGAATAAGTCTCTTTACTATTCGCCTTCGAAAGTGTTTCCATCGGAGAAGCAGAAGCCCCAAGATAATCACTAAAGCAATCATAAAGCATAGGATCACTTTTAACAGCTAGAACAAAATCCCTAAAACACAAAATATCTCCACTTTTTTCACAAAGCATTCTCATCTTCCTCTGAATCTCATCAACATCCAGTCCAGAATACTCAGAGTCCTTATAAGGTTTAGTGATACTTTTGATAAGTTCTTCCATTTCATCAGGTTGTAAAAACCCTGACTTATCAGCATCATAAACATCAAAACAAATTTTCAACTTATCCTCAATGCCGCCCTTGCACATGACACTCAAGCAAATGGTGAGTTCACGAAAGTCAAGAAGTCCAGACTTGTCTTCATCGAACTTCTCAAAAATGAGTTCAGCACTTTGTTGAAGTTTCGGGTTGATACTTGTAACTATTTGAAGAAACTGTTCTTTTCTTAAACCTGACTCGTAAGTCTGAGCCTCGAAACTGTCTTGAGTTCCTTCTGGAAGTCTGAGTGTGAATCGAGCAGAAGATCTTCCGTCTGCTACTCTTTCACATGTTTTAATCATCTGTTGAAAGATAAGGCTGAGCTCTAGGATCTCACCTGAGTCGAAATTTGAAACTTTTTCAAGTTTTCTTAAAGAAAGTTTTTCACATTTTTGCCATTGACGGGCTCGAGATTCTTTCGCTCGTTTTCGTAAAGAGTTAACGCGATCTTGACTGATGTACTCTGAAAGTTGAGAGTATTCTTGTTCTAAATCGATTTTTAGTTTTTTTTCTGGAAAGGCTTTGGAAATGTTTAAAGGGTGCTCGCCTGATGCGACGGCTTCCTTTGAAACTGATACCAGGGCAACGACTCCTCTGATTAAGGCGATGTTGCCTTCTTCCATAAGTTTAGTCCATAAAAAAGTACAGGATTCGAAGTCGATCGCGTTTACAAATAACTGAATCAGAAGTTGAAGAGAGAAAAAATCTGAAAATGAATCAGCTGGCATGCAGGCCTTTTCGAAAACCGGGACACATTTTTTAAGAAATCCTGAAATAGTAGAAGATTCGATGTAGAACCCATTTAAAGAGTTCCCGTGATGACTATTACTGTAAAAATCAGGTAGGAGGATCTTCTCGACGAGATAAGAAAACATGAAAAATGCTGACTCAGGACTGAGAAACAACAAAAGCCACATGCAAATATAGCTCATTCCTTGACAGTACCCAATTCCAGGGTTTTTCGCACAATAAGCTTTGAGGACTTTGCAAAGATCTTCACGGTAAGTCGGTTTCATGATCCTCTTAATGATCTCATGATACTCCCATTCAAAAATTTCAGGGTCAGTCCTTCCAGCATTGACATCTTTATTAATCATCTCAATATCCTCTTCAGAGACTTCAAGTTTCAAGTAATCCTCAAAAGAGCTAGAATTTTCCCTTTTATAACTAAAAGCTCCACTGCTCTTCATCCATTTAACTCCAGTTTTACTATCAGTTCCCCAAGAAATTCCAAGACTTCCAATAATTTCAATAACTTTCTTCATATGAGTTCTACACAAGTAACACAAAGCATGACTAGGTGCGCCATCAAGACTAAACACTTGAAAGACTTCAAAAGGTGGATTAAGTATCTTATTGCAAAGTCCACAATAAGTCTCCAATGCAGATTCTTCATAAGAGTCCATCATATTATAGCAAATTCTAGATGATCCGTAACTAATTTTATCTGTTACCCTTAGCGATTCTTTCAATCTCGTCCTTCTTCTTCACAGCGTAACTGTTCGCGGAGTTCTTCGAGGCGTTGATGATCTCATCGGCTAAGCACTCAGAAATTGTCTTGATGTTTCTAAAAGCTGAGTTTCTTGCACCACAGCAGATCAAATAGATTCCAACATTAACTCTTCTCAAAGGGGCAACATCGACTGCTTGTCTTCTTGCAACACCTCCAGTTCCGATTCTTGTCGAGTCTTCTCTGGGACCTGCATTGCTTACTGCGTTGATGACGACTTGAATGGGGTTCTCACCAGTCAGAAGGTGGATGATTTCAAGAGATTGCTTGACTATTCTCACTGCCATCATTTTCTTGCCGGTGTTTCTTCCGTGCATCATGAGGGAATCGACCAGTCTTTCGATGATCGGGCAGAGAGCCTTTCGGAATCGTCTCTTTTGCCACCTGCCAGCTGTGTGTGGGACGAATGTGCGGACTTTCTTCTGAGAAATGCTTATGTAGTCAGTCAAAGTCGAATCACGGACCTCCAGGTTGCTGTAGTCCCATTTTCCGAAAAGCTTGACCTCCACTTCTCTTGACTCGTCTGCGACTTCTGCCGTTTGAGCTGCATCTTCTTCCCAATTAGTGGCCATTTATTATTACCAACCATTAGTGAAGGGAAAAATTTAGGGTCGTTTGGCAGATTTGAGGATTTGGTTTGGATGGGAACTAGGTTACTCATTAGTAAAATCCAAAACTTCCTGCAAATTTTCGATAAAATTTCTCATTTACGTGCCTAGTCTACCTAATTAAGCTAGAAATAAAGTGATTAGCAGCAATTCTTGCCCTGGTGTTGACATTAAGTTTCATTTCATTGATTTCCTTCTCGATTTCCTTGAGAAAAGTAATAATGAACTCAATGAGTCTTTCCCTATACAAGTCCTCCATATGTGAGTGGACAATAAGAAAAGAAATATCATATCCATCTACAGGTTTTCGTCGCATGATCAAGAACTGCTCAGCTCTTAGCATCAAAAATCTCATAAACATGTCAGATAGTAGTCGATCCACATCATCAAGTTTCTTTACTTTCAGTGATATACGGGTAGAGTTGATTGACGGTTCAATCAAAGTTTCTTCATTTTTCGATCTCTGTATCAAGATCTTAGGTAAGCTCAATTCAGGTGAAGTTCCAAGTTCAATCTCGGGCTTGTTGTGTCTTTCTTCATGCTGACAAGGGAAGTTCCTCAAGTTGAGCGACGAGTCAATCTTTTGTTTGATTTCCTCCAAATAACTCTCCAGTGTTTTGGCCATTTATACAAGCTGCTGGTAATAATAGATGGGAGCCGGGAACGTGGGTTGCTGCGACAACAACACCACTCATAAAAACTCAGAAGTATCAGTCCAGTCAGTCACTTATCGAGAGGCAAGTGAAGATTTCTGCTTCAGTCCTAACCTTTTGTCACTTCCTCGAACTGAATACAGCTTCGCTCTTTCGGACCAAGCCAGAAGGATCAGGAAACTGGAAAAAGTGAAAACTAGTAAAAAATTAGAACTGACTGTACTTAATTCAAGTGATACTGTTATAAGAATTGGGTTTAATGGAATGGAAAATTCACCTAGAAAGACACCTGATGGGTATGTTTTCTTTGGGTGTAAACTTAAAGAAGGACTTAGTGTTGTTAATGACTTTAAGGTAAGGCTTAGGGGAAATCGCAAAAAAGAGTATCTTGGAAGATGCTTTGTGGTTTATTTTAAACTTGAAAGTAAATCTTTTTGGATCAAGGATTTGAATAAGGGACCCGGGGTTTTTATTAAACTGGATTTTCCTTTAGTTATGAAGGATTTGATGGTTGTTAACATTGGAAATAGCTTCCTCGCTTTCAAGTTCAAGAACAAAATCACCTCAAATCCTGAAGTTGAGATCAGAAAACTCGGAGATAGCAACTATGCTGCGTAGTGATTATATAGAGAACTAAGTGGAGCTGACTGTTTTAACGGGGTCACAATCGGAAGAGGTCACAACTGCAAGGTGAGAATAAAAGATGACAGTCTTTCAAAAAATCATGCATCATTGAAGTTCAACCCTGCTTCTGGTTGGATTCTGACTGACGGTGACATGAACGGTACGCCAAGCACAAACGGTACCTGGCTTTACGCAAGTGAAGAATTCGAGATATACGAGGACATGCTCTTTAAAACATCTCAAACTGTATTCAAAGCTAATTTTACTAACTGATCCTTTAGCGATAATGATGAAAATGGACATCGAGAACGTTTATCGTTCTTCTCAAGAAAATCAATTTTGTGTTGATTGTGAAAGTAGTCCTTCAACCCATGCATGTCTTTTATATGGAACTTTCATATGTGAGAAATGTGCTCGATTACATGAACATCTGCGACTTCCTTACTTGCATTCGATAAAACCAATACAGTCATCATGGTCACTTAATGAATTGAACCTGGTAGCAAAAGGAGGGAATTCTGACTTTTTATCATTTATCTCTGTTTACAATATTCCAGCGACTTCAACACTTGAATACAAATACTCGACAATTGCTTGCAAGTACTACAGAGAACATCTTCTAGCTTTGGCCTTGAATAGAACTTGTGAGTTTCCCACTCCTACTCTTGAAGAAGCTCTTAAAACTGAACCAGTTCAGTCCTCTCTCTCATTTCTTGAATCAATAGAATCAAAAAAAAAGACTTTCGAGGCCTTTACTGAAATAAACTCTTTGAAATCAATCAATGAAAAAACTTCAGATCTTTTCAAAAACATTAAAAATGGCCTCAGGGTAAAAGCTTTAGAAAGTTTTGAAGTTTTTGACCATCTCATCGACTTGGGAAAGGAAAAAAGTTCAGTGACAGTGAAAAAAGTGCGAAGTGGGACTGATCTATTAAAGCAAACAGCAGACACTGGAAGAATCACGATGGAATCTGGAAGTAGACTACTGACTGAAGGTCTCAACAAAGGAAAATCTCTAATAAACGACGGCGTCTTGTACATCAGAAGTGCTTCATTCAGTCCAAGTGTCAGAAAACGCAATAACTTAAATTAACTAATAATCATAATGTCCTGGAAAAAAGCCTCTGAAAACTTGCTTCTTTCCGCTAGTCAATGTTGGTTTTCAAAACTTCCAACATCCCAACTGGACCTTGCCAGTCAATTAAAGCAAGCGAACTTGATCCAGTCATCTGAAGTCTTTTCAGTCTTCAGCCAAATAGACCGAAAGCTGTTCACGTCGGACCCTGAGCCTTATTCAAACAAGCCCTGCTCAATAGGAAAAGGAGAGGTGATGACAAGTCCCTCAACACACGCTCTGGTTCTTGAAATCCTCAAAGACTCTATTAAAAAATCAAAGAAAATACTTGACCTGGGCTGTGGTCTTGGGTTTCTTTCTCAGTGCTTCGCGGCCCTTAACCCAGAAAGCGAAATCATCGCAGTTGACATCCACAAAGACCTTATTCAACAGGCAAGAGAAATCAACTCATTTAAAAATATTCAGTTCAGACATTGTGAGGCTCATGAAATCGTTGAAGATCAGTTTGGAACTATCAATGTCGGCTTCAATTCAACTAAAGAACTATTTCAACAACTTTCTTTGAATGTTCAAAATGGAGTTTTACTTTGTCCTGTTAATAATGATCAGGGAAATCGATGGATTTTGTTTGATGGGAAAGAAAATTTCGATCTTGGTGAAGTTGCTTTTAGCCCAATGAGGATTTTTGAAGATCTGGATGTTGATTTAAAGGAAATTGAGGAAAAAATTAAAGAAATTTATGTGGAAACTGAAAAAAGACTGGGAAAAAAACCGAATATTTCTGACTTTCCCAACGGAATTCATGAGTTGCTTAGACGACGAAGAAGGATTCAAAATCGTATGAAAAACCTTCAGAAAAGTGAATAAGTTGAAATATTATTTTTATCATCTCAAGTCAAATTTTTTTTTTGATACGAATCGTGCTGGACTGACAGACTTAGATTTATTTTTTCGTGTTTCTTTCACATTTTCCAGGATTTTTTTAATTTTATATTGAAAAGTGTTTTTGTATCTTTCATCGATGTTAGTTTTCATATGCGCAGCTTTTTCCAGATAAGTCATTTTTTTCAATGGCTGAACCATCTGAATTTTTTTCGAGTTGTCTTCGATTCTGATCTGCTCAGTTTGGGTTATTTCTAAAGAAGGTCCAGCTGAAATCAATTCCTTTTTAATATTCAAAACTGACCTAGCGCGAGGGTTGAATCCTTGATTTTCTAAATTTCCTATCTGTTCCTGTAGTTCTTTAAACTTAATCTGATTTTTCCAGGACTGAATCAAAATTTCTTTTTCCTTTTTCCGAACCTCTTTTTTATCATTTTCCTCTTTTTCCAATTTCAGCAAATAATCGTTGAAGTCTCTTCGTTCGCTTTCAATTTTTTGCATTTTTTCATTTTTTAAGAAGTAGCTTTTTTGGTCGATTTGATTCTCCAGGTCTTTCTTTACTTGAAGTTTTTTCTCTTTTTCTCTTTCTCTGCGAATGTAGTCTGGGGTTGAAGGAAGGTTGATGGAGCAGAGGGTATCATGTTCGAAATGAACTTTTAGCTTGTTTTGTTCTGCTTTTTTTGACTTTTCTTCAATTTGCACTCGTAGGTCTTGGGCGTATAACTTTTTATCTGGGCCTGTTCTGACTGGAAGGTTTAAAGATGTTCTTTCGTAGAAGTTGCTGGGATTTGAGGAATCTACTTTTTTCTCGAGAGACTCGATTAAGGCTTCTTGTTCTCTGATGATTATTTGGTCGTTAGTGAACTTTTTTGGCTTTGATCTTAATGGTGAGAACATGTTTATTGTGGAGAGGATCAGCTATAAAGATTTCAGTTGAGTTAAGATTTAGTTAAATCGATAGAGAATTATTCAAAAATCAAAGTATTGGGAAATGTGGACAATGTGATTAGGTTTTAAGTTGGTTGAAGAAATTTAAGAAAATCCGTTATAAAGTCAATATAAAACATATGAAAGTTAAAAAAAAAGTGTTATAAGTAAAGCTCGAAGTAATGATATTAAACATCTTTTTGGAGAGAATAGAATTTCCATCATATCTTAAGTATAACACTGAGTATTTCAAATAATGTATCATATCAATTGCTTAACACCTTTCAACTGAAATCATCTTTTCTAACTTCAAACTAATCAACTACTTCAAAAATTTTTCTATTTTCAACTTTTTCTTTACTCCCATTCTGAATTCCAAATCTTCTAACATTTCATATGATTTAAATATAAATGGAGGTATTAAAAGAATCCAAATCCGAGCAAAGAAACAACCAATACCAAAAATCCTTCCACCCTGACAAGCTACGTCGTAAGCGCGAAGAGAACCTAATCTCTCTTCGAAAGCAAAAGCGAAGTCTTCACATCCTAAAAAAGCGATTTTTAGACCAAGAATCTTCAAATCAAGAAGCCCAAAAGTTCCAAGAATTTCTAATCCTCGAAGACAACTGGGTGTCAGGAGAACTTTCTTCAAAATACCCTGACCTTCTAAACCACTCTCTGCCAACATCGAGTCGTCTAAGCATTCTGATGGCCTGCATTTCAACTGCTGAAGATTTAAAAACTCTTCATCATGGAATTCAAACTTTAAGAAAAGTCCTGGCAAGTGAGTCGATTCCTCCTCTTCACTTCATTATGAACTCAGGGGTCAGTAAAAGACTCATCGACCTGCTCGGTTCTCCTGAAAAAGACCTGCAAAAGGAAACTCTTTGGTGCATCATTAACTTGGCAACTGGCCCCACGAATATTGTTAAAGAACTCGTCACTCAGGGTGTTGTTGAGAAAATAAAGACTTTGCTGATGGATAAGGATGAAGAAGTCATTGAATTGGCGATTTGGAGTATTGGGAACTTGGCTGGAGATTGCATTGAGAATAGAGATATGCTACTGGGAGTCACTCCTGAACTTGTCGCTTTGATGTCCAAGATCCCCACAAACAGATGGAAAAATATCATGTGGACCTTAAGCAATCTTTGCAGAGGAAAACCATTACCTGAAAGACCCATGACTAATCTCGTCCTTTCAATTATCCCTCAAGTTCTCTCTTCAAACGATGATGAACTGATATCCGACTGCTGTTGGGCTTTAAGTTACATCAGTGACGGTGACAGTCTCAGAGTACAAGATATAATTGACTTGAATATCCTTCCAATGCTGATTGCCCTGATGACGAAAGACTCAGAAAACATAACGATTCCGACTTTAAGGACTCTAGGAAGCATCGTTGCTGGGACAGAACAACAGACCCAGGCGGTTCTCAATCTTGGACTTGTCGATAAAATCGTCCCTTTCTTAAACTCAAAAAAAATGAACTTGAGAAGAGAGGCTTTGTGGACTTTAAGCAATGTCACTGCCGGAACTGATGAACAAAAAAATCTTGTTCTTAGTCATCCGTGTATTTATACGGTTATTGAATGTCTTAAGGAAAGTGACTTTGAAATTAAAAAGGAAGCCTTGTGGACTATCTCGAATTCTACTCATGCTGTTTGTCCCAGAATCGCACTCAAGGTTTTTGATTTCGGAGCTTTGGGACCTATTTCTGATATTCTTGATATGAATGACTCTCGTATCTTGATGGTAGCACTTGAAGCTATTAGTAATTTGCTTAAGGCTGGAGGATCGGTTTCAGGAGATAATGAAGGAAAAACTAATGAAATCGCGATTAAATTTGATGAAATTGGAGGGTTGACGAAGATGGAAGCACTGCAAGAGCATCCCAATGTAAAAATATACAAGAAAGTCGTAGAAATCATGGAACAACACTACGGTCTAATCGAGGTAAACGATGAAAACGAGGAGCCCCTTCCAGAGCAATTTGTTTTTAACTAGGTAAAACTTGCCATAAATATGAAGACACTTTTGTTGCCAATATTTCTCTCTCTTGTCTCCTCAATAGAAACCGACTATTCATCACTAGTCAAAGGTCTTCTAGAAGGTTCACGAATAGTAAAGCCTTCAGACATGCAAGAGTGTTCTCATCCAGTCCTTCTCGAAAGTTCATCGCTAACCCTGACCTCTCTCCTATCAATCAGTCAATCACTAACCGAATCCTGCAATTTACTTTCAGCATCAAAGATCCTATCAAACTTCCTAAACTCCCCTTCTCTTCTATCAAAAGCCTCAGAAGACCTCTACTTTTTCCTCTCAATCCTTCCCAATCGTCGAGAATCAAATCATTTTAAAGACGGTTTAATGATGGGAGAGATTCTTGAATATCGAGTGGCTTCAATGTCGCCTTACGTTACAAAATTCGGTGAGGAAATAGAAAAATCACTGAAATTCACAGAAGTAAAAAGAGCTCTTCAGAATTCTCCACTTCCCATCGCAGTCTTTCACGGCCTCGGCGACTGTTGCTGCTTCCCTGGCATGATCGAGTTCACCAAGTACCTCGGCAAGCAAGTCGGTGCCTTTTCGAAGTGCGTGGAAGTAGGCGACGGGCCTCCTTCTTCTTGGTTGATGGGATTTCAGAAGCAGGTCAACGCTGCCTGCACTCATATGAAAAGTGTTCCTGAATTCGCTTCAGGGGTGAATGTTGTTGGGCTTTCTCAAGGAGGACTCATTGCCAGGGCGATGGCTGAGATGTGCAATGTCACTGTTCATAATGTTATTACTATGGGAGGACCTCATATGGGAGTCATGAGTATTCCTAATTGTGAAACTGGGTTTTTTTGTGATATTTTTAATGATATTGTGGATATCGGAATTTATGATACTTTTGTTCAGGAAAATGCAGGACCACCTGGGTACTTTAAAGACCCTTTAATTTATGATGAGTATTTACAGAAAAGTGAGTTTTTGGCTGCGGCTAATAATGAAAAAATAGCGAATCAGGCATTTTCTGATGGATTTAAGAAGATTAATCAGCTGGTTTTAGTTGAGTTTACGGAGGATACGGTTGTTGACCCTAAAGAGTCTGAATGGTTTGGGTATTTTAAGATCGGGTCGAAAACTGAACTGCAGAATTATAATGAAACTGCGGATTATACTTTTGATATTCTTGGACTTAAGACTTTAGATCAGCAGGGAAAGATTGTTTTTGAATCGATTGTTGGAAATCATTTACAGTTTAATACTAGTGAAATCGATAGGACTGTCATTCCTTATTTGAGGTAGTTAATAGATAAGTTTAGGAATTAATTGCTTTTGGGATTAAATATACCTGCTAGGTGAAAATGATTAAATAAGGGTTAGAAGGTTATGTTCAACTATAATAAATAAGTTTACATAAAATAACAAGAATTTTCGCTAATCCATTAAAAATTTTACTACTTCACAAGATCCTCAATCTAAAAAGCTCATCTATTGACTAAAATTCTTCATTTTCCCAAAACAAATATCTAATTCCATAAATAATCGAAATACATCTAATCTTAGATTTACTTTCCTCTTTTTTCTTCCTCTTCTCCATCTTCATCAGCATTAAGATCTTTAGGCTTCAACGGTCTATTAGCTTTCGCAGCAACAGGCAGTTTTTTAGAGTTAAGTTTTCTGCCAAATCCAAGACTGTTATCTTTTTCGAGTTTTGTAATAAGGACTGAGTCAAGTCTCTTGATTTGTGGTAAAAGAGTGATGACAAACATTCGATACCCAGGGATCTGGTCTATCTGATTTCCATATAAGGTCAAATTTTTGATGGGAGAATTATATAAATTCATCACTTCCTTCATTTCATAAACCATGTTTCCATGCAAGTAAAGCGACATCAAGTTAGGAAGAAGACAAAGTTCATCTTGAATGACTTCTAAATAATTGAAGCTGAGGTCAACCCATTTGAGTGATTTGTGGTCAGGAACGATTCTGCTTAGAATATCATCAAGTCCTTTAAGATCAGAAATTTCATTATAAGAAAGCATGATACTCGTAGTCTTATAAGTAACCTTCGCTTTCTTAACATTAGCAGCCTGATTCTCATCAGCATGTCCCGTTTTCGAGTTCGAAGCAGTTTTCGAGGTAGTCTGTTCCTGCAAAATTTTCAATATTTCCGCTTGTCTCGGAGGTTTTAAAGGTTCAGGTGCCTGATTCTTTTTCGGTGAGTCTTCTTCAGCATCATCACTTTCCTTTCCCTTATTCGAAGCAGGGTTACCCTGAGGATTAGCTTCCTTAACATTTTCAACGACTTCTTCCTGAACAATAGGAAGTCTTTCTCCAGCTCTAGGTTCAGTAACAAGAGCATCTCTGAGATTCCTCAAGTTTTTATTAGAAAAATCAAGAGGTTTTCCGTCAAGAATATGTTCTTTAAGAATAATAACTTTCTTCTTGCCTTCAGTTACTTGCATTTATAATGGCCGGACTCAATATTTGAATACAACTATTACTACTACTAATGCTCGTCTTGTGTTTCTTTTATGCTTCGGACTTCAGATGTCGCCAATGAAATTTTAAGCTCGTGCTCCGCGTGTTGTCTTTTTTTCTTTTCGTGCAAAAATGTGCCTAAAGGACTCGTGTTGTCTTCACCTGTCTTCATGTTTGTGATCAATGCCCCTGGCTTGTGCCAGCTTCGGACTAGTTTTATTAGGTTGTGCTCAAGTTCTTCTGATGACTTTGAGGATCCTTCTAAGGAGAGAAGATCAGGGTTTTCTTGCTGAAGCATCTCGCTTAGTTGAGTGTGTTCGGAGATTGAAATCGCGTTTAGCTTTATTAGCTCGGATATTGCATTTGAAAGCTCAAGGTGAGGGAATTGATCCGGTTCCATTTGCTAGGATTAATAATAATGGTATTTTTTACCAGAAAATCCATATTATAAATGCAAGGTAGAGCTATTGCACAAGGGTTTATCGATTTTGTGAACGCATCAGTGACTCCTTTCCATGCAGTTGCAACTTCAAAGTCACAGCTCCAGTCAGCTGGTTTTGAAGAGCTTCACGAGCACAAGTCCTGGTCTCTAAAGCTCGGAGGAAAGTACTACTTTTCTCGTAACCAATCCTCGATCTTCGCCTTCGTTATAGGAAAAGAGTTCAATAAAGACTCAGGTTCCTTCCGAATAATCGGTACTCACACGGACTCTCCCTGCCCTAAGTTAGCTCCTACATCAAGAGTCTCATCAGGAGGTTTTATCAAGCTAAACGTGATGCTTTACGGAGGAGGTCTGTGGAACTCCTGGTTCGACCGTGACCTGACAGTTGCAGGACAAGTGGTGCTCAGCAAAGGTGAACGAATCGAGTCACGCTTGGTTCACATCAAGCGTCCGATCCTTGTAATCCCAGAGCTGGCGATTCACCTTTCATCAAATCGAGACCATTTCGAATACAACAAAGAAAATCACTTGAAGCCTGTCTTATGTTCACTGCTGGCCTCTAACAAGTCTCACCCAGAAAATTCTCACAAGCATCCAGAAGGTCTTCTTCACTTGATCGCTGAAGAACTGGGGTGCAATATCGAAGACATCACTGATCTCGACCTTTGCGTCGTCGACACGAACCCTGCCCGGTTGACTGGTCTTTATGAAGAGTTCATCGCAAGTCCCAGGATTGATAACTTGGCGAGTAGCTTCTGTGCTCTTCAGGCAATTGCGGAAACTGATAATGAAGGAAGGGACATCAAGTTCTGGGCTGGATATGATAATGAAGAAGTTGGAAGTGTTAGTATTATGGGAGCTGATTCTGTTATTACTACTAATGCATTGAATCGCATTCTTACGTGTCTTGTTAATGATGCTCCTAGTGACTTTAAGGATGTCGTTTTTAGGAAAAGTTTTGCGATTAGTGCGGATATGGCACATGCACAACACCCGAATTATCAGGAAAAACATCATCCTCAACATGCACCACAGATGCATAAGGGTGTTGTTTTGAAGATGAATGCTAATCAAAGATATGCTACTGATTTTGTTGGGTGTAGTGTTATTCGTGCTTTGGCTACCAGACATTCAATTCCCTTACAAGAATACATTGTAAAAAACGATAGTCCTTGTGGAAGCACTATTGGAACTATGCTGGCCGCTAATACAGGAATCAGAGTAGTCGATGTTGGAGCTCCACAATTTGCAATGCACAGTTGCAGAGAAATGATGGGAGCTGACGACGCGTTTTATTATTACAGCTTTATGAAGGCTTTCTTTGATGATAAACATCCTCTGAATGATGAAGCGAGTTTTTATTAGTTTAGTTAGAAAGTAATGGAGTTTGATGGCAAGATTGATGAAAAATTATTTTAAGGAAATCTCATCTTTTAACTTTGAGAATTTCGCCTGAATCCTTTAAAATTATCAATTTATTTTATTTTTGATATTCTTTAAATTTAATATATGGAAGGTCTCGATTTGAAAAAAGGCCAAAGTCTTTTTCAATCTTTCAATCATCAACTCTTTAAAACTAATCAAAGAACAACTCAAATTGAACTCCGAAGAGAAAAAAGGCTTCTAAAAACTTTAAAAACTCGAGAAGTTGGAATTTTTGATGTTCTTGGTATTGGAAAGACAATCTCAAATCCTAATCTCTTTGAGACATGCTACTTTAAATTAAATAATCAGCAAAATATGTTTACAGATCAAGAGATATTCGAACTAGTTTTATGTGTTCAAGCAGAGGAAAATCCAGAAATTCAAGAACTTGCTTTAGAACTTTTAACAGAGATTACTTTTTTAAATGTTTTTTCACTTGAATCCATTCAAAAATCTTCAATTCTCGAAGTTCTGAATCAACTCATTTCAAGTTCTGCACAATCTCAACTAACAGAAGATATTCTGAAAAAATCTTTAAAAGTTTTGGGAAATTTAGTATTTTTCCATTTTGAAATTGCTCTTAAAGTGGCTCAAAGTGAATTGTTCAATGAAATATTTACTTGTAGTGAAGACTGTACTGATGATTTAATTGACAAGTATTACTTCTTAATCTTTTGCGTATTTTGTTGGAATATTCAAGGTTTTTCTAATGAAAACCAAAAATTTCTAATGAAAAGTCTTGGATATTCTTTTCTTTCAATAGAAACAGTTTTCGTTTCGCTTAGTGCAATAAAAATTCATGCAAAAGAAATTTTATTTAATAAAAAGAGATTTAGTCAACTTTTCAATTTTACCTTTTCAGCAGTATCTGAAGTGAGTGAACTTTCATTTGAAATTATCGAACTTTTGATGATGGAGACTAATTATTCTGCATTTTTTGATTCAGATTTAATGAAAATTTGTTTGCAAGGTCTTGAGTCAAACGACAAGGGAAAATATTTAAATATTTTTTATTTAGGCTTAGCTAAACAAGCAAATTTTACTGTTTTTTTAAAAAAAACTTGTTTTTTAAAGCAAATGTTTAGCATGTTGTTCAGTGAAACTTATGCAATAAAGGAAAAAATTTTAATGATACTTTTAATTATTTCTTGCAATAAAGAAGCAGAAGAACTACTATTCAGACATGATTGTCTTGCTAGTCTTGCAATAGTCCTTGAAAATAACCAGGTCGAATTAGTAAACAAATGCTTGGATTTCATTTACAATATAAGAAAATACGAATATTGTGAAATCTCCTGTAGAGAGTCAGGAATTCTAAATTATTTAGAAACCTATTGCTATCATTCTAACTCAATAATTCGTGAGAAGTCGATATTTTTACTAGAAACTATAACAAATCAAAATCACTAAATAATAAATTCTAATATTTTTAAGCTTATTATTTTCTTATAAATGGAAGATCCAATTCCAGACTTCACCGACACATCAACAATCCAGCATTACATCTCGTCCATAATATCATTCCTAACCGAGTACAAGTCTTTAATCCGAGCCCACATGACAGAATCTTACATCCACAACTATTTTTCCGAGATCCCTTCATCATGGCTATCATCCCTCTTAAATTTTTCCTATCTCGACTACCTAAACATTTTCAGCATTCTTCCAAGAGTAACCTTTACTCAGCTCGAAAACGACTCTCTTCATTCTTTCCTATCAAAAGCAAAGTCCCTCAGCCCAAACTTCCCAAAGTCTTCCTCAAGCATTTTAATTCCCTTCAAAGAAACAGTCGGGATGTCTCCGAAGAAGATTCACGAGACTTCAAAACTGGCTCCTTTTATTTCAACCCATTTTAAATCCCACGAAATCAATCAGATAATTGACTTAGGAGCAGGGCAAGGGTACTTGTCTTTTCTCCTAGCTTCTCGATATGACTTTAAAGTGACAGCGATTGAAGGCAGGAAGCACAACAGTGAAAAGTCCCAAGAACGAGCAGAAAGAATCGGAAAGTCGATATCTGGGAAAAATTTATTAGAAAACGTTTGCCAGATCGTCACAGGTGAAGACCTGGAGTCACTTGGAGGTGAAACATGTGGAATTGTTGGACTTCATACTTGTGGAGACCTTGCAAGTGACTCGATCAAGATGTTTGTGAATGGAAAGAATGTGAAAGCGATCATCAATGTTGCTTGTTGTTATCAACTTCTCAGTGAACTGGTTGATAAAAACTGTCCTGAGTACCTGGAATACGTGGAATATCTCGGACTTGGAACTGAAGGCCGCAGCTTAGACGAGTCACTCACAGACAACCCTGAAAAAGCAGGTTTTCCTTTGTCAGACTTCATCAGAAGTAACTTTAAAGGCTTTCTTCTGGGTAAGCTGACCAGGTCACTTTGCATCGGTGATTCCAGTTCACAGAACTCAAAAAAAGCGATGTTTAACTTCGTAAAAATGGAGTATCGAGCAGCTTTTCAGTACCTGTTAACCACTCGATTTCCGAATTTCGATAAGGTCTTTGCAATTGGAAGTAAAATCAGGAGATTTGAGGATTTCGCTGGGTACTGCGACGCTGCCTTTGAGAAGTTGAAATTGAAAAATCCTTTCGATAAGGAAGAGCTGAACAGTTTTTACGATGTGAACTTTAAAGAAGGAAGTAAAAAAGTTTCAGCTTTATGGACACTTCGAAGTGTTTTTTCAGGACCTGTTGAAAATCTGATCCTTTTGGACCGAGTACTGTTCTTAAAAGAGCAAGGGATGGAGGTCCAAGCCTTCAGCATCTTTGACCGAGGCCAATCTCCAAGAAACACAGCAATATGTGCATTTAAATTACATTAATTTACCCAACAAGTCTCAACTTTAAACTTTCTCTTTGTTTTTTCTTGAGTTCTGAGAGTTCTCGATTTTTTTTCTCCATATTTACACAGATTTCTTCTAAGTTCTGCTGAAAAGATTCTAGTTCAGAAGTATCAAACTGTAAACTCTGTAGTTTTTGATATCTATCAGAAAGTTTTTTTATTTCAAATTCTTTACTGTTTATCGCTTTTCCAATACAAGCTTCTTCAGTGAAGTCAGGAGTTTCACTGAGTCGAAGAGAAGAGACACTTCTTCTGTTCGTCGCTTTGCCTTCGGAAATGCGAGACTTAGACCTGGACTTTTTCATTTCTTTGGCAAGGTCCTGGGACTCTCTTGCTTTTTGGGAAAGTTTGATGCATTGAATTTTGTAGAAATCTCCTTGTTTTTTTGAGTCATTTGCTAGTCTTTGAAGGTTCTTGTTTTTTAAATTGAGTTGTTTGATCATTGCAAGATTTTCCTGGTTTTTCAGGATTAGTTCGGACTTGATTGACTTGAAGTTCTCTTCAAGGCGAATTTTATGCTCTTTGTTGTGGTCTTTTAAGTATTCCACTTCTTCTTTAAGCGACTCTACCAGCTTTTCTTGTTCGATTATCTGGTCCTTTAGAAGTTTTTTTGCTTTTTTTTCTCTTAAAAGAGCCTCGTTCAGGTCTTTTTCACTCGCCTTGGCGTCAGCCAAGGCCTTCTTCAAACACTCAGTTTCTAACTGAAAGTTTTCCTTATCTAGCTGAAGCTGTTCATTGAGTCGAGTGACTTGCTCTTCATTGAACTTCAGTTTAATTTCAGAGATTTTTATTGAATCTTGAAGCTTTTTCAAGCCTTTTTGAGAAATTTTTTCTTGTTGGTCTAAATCGTTATTTTTTTGCTTTAGAAGCTTTTCGTATCTTAAACGGTCTTCTTGTTGTTGCAGGTCAAAATTGTGACGGTCGGACTGTCTTTTTGATTCGCTTTCTGAAAGTTTTTGGGAAAGTGAAGAGTTTTCGATTTCTAGTTCTTGAAGTTTTTCTTGTAAGGCTTTCATCGCTGCTGCGTAGGCTTTGGACTTTTTGTGATTTGCTGATGAGAGATGGTTTTCTTTAGTGGAAAAGACGCTGCTGAAGCCGTCGAATGAGTCATCAGGGTGCTTAACAGATTTTTTGAGGTTCATTTGAATGGAAATATGGATAAGATAAAGTTTCGAAGATTATCAAAGTTAAATAAAGAAAAAGACTGAAGTTTTCAATTAAAAACTATAGCTTTTATTATCACATGAATAAACCTCTATATCTCCAAATACCACAAAAGAATTTCTATTAATCAATAAATTCCTTTCATAATTATCACAACCCCTTCACCAGCTATCGACCTAATCGAGAGAATAATCTAAATATTTATGAAGTCTTTGCAGCTTCTTTCAACTTAGCCTCAGCGACATGTCTCTCATGAAGAACCTTTCCAAGCAAGACATTATATCTCTTCGCAGCTTCTTTAGCCCTGACCCATCGATTTTTCTTATCTGCCTTTTCCTTCAACTTTCTTCTAATTCTTTCAGCAGTGATAAGTCTCTGAATCTTAGGTGCCCTGAACCTGGTGGGTTTCCCTTCCTTCTTGATTTCCCTTTTAACGACATATCTTCTGACATCATCTCTTTCCTCAGCCTTCTTTTCCTTCTTATTGACTCCCTTATCAAGAGCGAATAAGTTCCTGATCTTGCTGGCTCTCTTGGGTCCAAGTCTTCTGGGCCTTGGGTCGTCAGTGATGCCTGGAAGCTCGGCGGCTCCCTTCTTCTGGACAACAAGATGAAGAACTCCGATGTCATGTCCAATGATGCAGCCTCTGACTGACTTTCTCTTCCTTTCTCCAGTTCTTCTGGGTCGGTAGTTCGTGTGTCCTGCAGCTAATAAAAGCCTAACTCTCTTGTTCACCAACACTCCTTGCTTCATGGCAAAACCTTGCTTGTCATTGCCTCCAGCAATTTTGAACACGTAGCCTTTGAACTCATCGCCAAGGACGTCGCCTTCGATTTCTTCACCCATCTTTCGGTCGTAAAAGACTCGCACTTTCTTGTCGTCGTCGATTTCGATGCACTTCTGCTGACCTGTTTCGGGGAACGAGATGTTAAACTTCATCTTTAGCCACTTATAAATTAATGGTGGACAAATAAACTTTGCACTTCGCGATTTGGATTTTAGGATTTTTGGAAATTTTTTGGATCGGGATTGTGAAGGGGGTTTGGTTGGGGTTTAGAGGGTTTGGGTTGCTGGGCTTGGGTTGGTGTTTTAGATGGGGCACTAGGTTAAATCGAGGTTAATTAGGAATTTTACATAGAACGGTGTATCTAAGTTAAAGAGTGGATTCATTTTGATGTACAAGTAGACCCAAAAGATCGATTTTTCTTGTCAATGAATATAGTCTGTGTAATAAAGTAATTAAACTTGAATTTTATATGAGAGAAGAAGTTCAGATCTGCTTAGTAAACTTTCAATAAAATGTTCAAACTACCTTGGAAATATAATTACTTATATTAATCTAAATTTAAAATGATGATACCATTGTCTAAAAATCCTAATTCCTAATCTTTGAAACCTTTCTAAGATCATAATTTACCAATTACAGCTTTAATCATAGTTCTTTATTTCAGTCTCTGACAAGAATAAATAGACCTGCTGATCATTTCTAACTCTTTTAACACCTAATTCAACCCATCCATAGCCCTTGAGCAGATTATTTTGCACTTTTCTGACTTTAGTTACGATTTCATTGAACTCATCATGTTCATTAACCCCATAAAACATCTTCGAACTTTTTCCGCAGATATAAACAGTTAAAACAATAGAAAAAGAGTAAACTTTCATAAGTCCAACATATTCGTATCCATCCCTAGCCTTTACAACCCCGATTCCAGATTCCCGAGGATGAAAATCAATAACAAGTCCTTTAACCCTAGCAAATTCTTCAAAGTTCTCAAAATCAAGAAGTCGATCAGGTTGCATGCAAGGCATCTGTGTATGCTTATGATTAATATTCACGTACAAGTCCTTCCCAATCACTTTTCCGAATTCATTGAGCACTTGTCTAATACTAAGTTGACTGACAGGTGGGTAAGATTTAACCTTAGCAGTCCAGTCAGGAAGAATAACAAGTGAAGAGTTTTCATTTAATTCGATTTTCTGATGAAAAAGTTTGATACTAGAAACTTTTACCCAATGTAAGCAGCTGATATGTGAAACTAGAGAAGTTTGAATTATCATGTAAGCAAGTTGCAAAGGATCTCCAAATACCAACGTTGACTGGTCCGTCTCAGGGAACTCATGATGCATCTGTACAAGATAAAGCACCAAATCTTGACTAAAATAAGGCGGAGTGGGTTGAGAAAGTTGAATCAAAAAAGGCTGATACTGCAACACATTAAAAATCCAATTCTGAAGGCGACACACAGTCCCCATCATTTGTTCAGAAAGCACAAACCCATCAGAGCAATACTCAATTCGACAGTCCTGCCAGCTGATAACAGCAAGACTAGCAGAAGAAGAATTATGCACTCCAACAACCTGACTTTGCTTTTTTCGAAAGTTAACACCTTGTGCGATGATGACATCTCCAATAGACACCTTTTTCAAAGAATAAACCTTCCTCAAGAACAAGTTGAGTTGAATCGACTGGTTGACTTGAACTGAATCATCGATAATCCTCATTCTGTAGAAGTTTTCAACTGACTTCGTTGAAATGTTAGGTTTAATGTAAAAGTCTAACAAAATTCCAATAATTGACCCACGAGTAGTTTCAGCTAAAGCAAGTTTTTCATAAATAGCGTCGAGAGGAAAAAACCCTTCGACCTGCTTCCTGACTGAACCGTCTTGTCTGATGCCGAGTTCAAAGTCATGTTTATTGTAATGAAAAAAAAGGTCGGAAACATTTTTTCCTTTAATTTCAGGAGCGTAGAACTTTTTATGTCTTTTTGGAACTTCAGTCACTTTACTTGGAACCATCAGGACCTTCTGCCCGAGGTTTATTTCTTTAATTTTCTCAAACCAGTGCATTCCTTGCAGAAGACAATAAACCAAGTCGCCCTGCTCGTCGACTAGAAGAACTCTGCAAGTGCCTTCACAAAGAAAGACCTTTTCAACGATTTCTCCTCGAAACACGCGCTGTTCTTTCGTAGTTTCCCTTAAGTGTCTGACAAGCATGGATTATTTGAGGGAAAATAAAATGTTTAAAGTTTCCGGCGCCTGTCAAAACTACGCCTGGGGTCGACTGGGCTTAAACAGTTGGGTGAGTCTTTTTGAGTCGTCAGTGAATCCTTCTTTGCCTTACGCGGAGTACTGGCTCGGCACTCACCCTTCTCTTCCAAGTCGCATTGAATCAGAACTTTTGTCTTTGAGGACTGGAAACTTGCCTTATTTATTTAAAGTGCTTTCAATAGGCAAACCTTTAAGCATTCAAGTCCACCCGTCCAAGGCCCAGGCCTTGGACCTTCATAGAAGAGAACCTGAGATGTACCCTGATGATAACTACAAGCCTGAAATGTGCATCGCTAGAGGAAGATTGAGACTGTTTTTTGGAATACGTCCTGAAGATGAGAGGAGAGAAGTCTTGAATAACACTCCTGAATTACTTCAGTTGGTTGGCCCTGGAGACTTGAGAAGCCAACTGGAAAACTTGTATAAAGACGAAGAAAAAACTAGAGAGGCAATAAGAGAGTACTCAGAAAGAGTAAAATCTGGAGTTTATCATGAAATTAATCAGTTTTTTCCTTTGGACCCTGGAGTTTTCTTTGCAATGTTTATGAATTATTTGGAACTTGATGATGGACAAGCCTTGATCATTGATGCTGGAGTTCCTCATTGTTATATTGAAGGAGAATGCATCGAGGCCATGGCATGTTCTGATAATGTTGTCAGGGCTGGACTCACTCCAAAGGCGAAAGATGTGAAAACTTTACTTGAAGTAACAAATATTTAGATCATGGATTACTCTGCAGCCCTTCCTAAAATCGTGGAGAAGGAAACAGGTCAAAACTTTTACAGATATCCTACAAATTACCCGGAATTTCAAGTTTTTAGGTACTTCGGAACTGCCACTTGGAATGTGAATTTAAAGTACCCGGCTCTTGGATTCGTTTGTAATGGCGTCATTCATGCTCGAGGGGAGCAGGCGAAAAGTGGAGAAAGTATTTTGATTACGGAAAACTTGGATATTGAAAGTTTTGATGGGGAGGTTTTCTTTTGTTGTGGGAATTCAGATAGATGAGGTTTTATAAATGGAAATGAACGGACTTGAAAGACTTGATAAAATTTTAATTGTTGAGATTTTTAGCTTTGTGCCTGTCAAGGATTATAAAAATCTTGCTGTTGTGTCTAGGTTGTTTAGAGAATGCACTCGGGTTGATTATTTGTGGAAGGATGCTTGTCTTTTGTTATTTCCTGAGATTTCTCATGGATTTTACCAGGCTTTCATGGAGAACTTTTGCAAGTTTAAAAGAATTTCGGACTCGTTTTATAAGATTATTAGAAAACTTGGAGAGGGTGGAGCGTTTGAATTGGTTTCAAAACTTAAAGCAACTAGTAACCCAAGGTTGTTGAATATCCTTCCCCATTACATCTCAGAAACAAACCAATCAAAACTAGACAAAAAGTCCTCATTATTGCAACCCCTTCCAAAAGCAAATACCGAAGAACTGGCCTGGAGCCATCTTCTATACAACGGTCAAACAATTCTCGACCCAGGTCTTTTCGGATGTTACGAGTTTTACGATGTTTACGTGAGTTTAGCCTACATGCGTTTAGACCAAACTCAAAGTCCAAACATAATAGCTCGAAGTGAAAATGACGGTCAATTTCTAATGATTTTTCAAGATTCAGACAATACATTAAAAGAAGGAAAAGGAGCAGTATACTGCACGACTGGCTTCAGAAAATTCCTTTACCTGGCAGGTTCTTTTGCAGAGTACCTCGAATCTTTCGCCAACAAACTAACGAATGGAGTTCTTAGAATGCAGCAAGGTAAGATTTTACTTCATGAATATAATGAATACAGCAGTTGCAACTCTGAATATGGAATAAAAATCACTGCTTCTGCTTTGTTTGTTCCTCATCTCAGTCAACCTGGAAGATTTACTTGGACTTACTTAATCACCATTGAAGATGATAATGTGGAAAGAACCTATAAACTCACTACTAGGACTTGGAATATTGAAGACTCGAATGGAGAGGTTAGTAAAGTTGATAGGCAGCCTGGGGTCATTGGAATGTATCCTAAAGTTATGAGAGGCTCGGAACCTTTTTCGTATTCTAGCTGCTGTTCTTTGAAAACTTTAAGTGGGACTATGTCTGGGTATTTCACTTTTCTGGATCAAGTTAGGCAGACTACTATTGATGTTAATATCAGACCTTTTAGATTGGAAATTCCGTTGGGGTCGAGAGTAGTTGGATAAGGTTAGATTTAAAAGTAAAGGGGAGGTAAGAGTTAGTTATTATATGAAAGAATGATATTATTTAGAGAATTTAAGGAAGTGCCATATGAATTTAAAAATATTCAAAACTACTTCACACCCCGATTTCCATTCATCCCTATCCCCAACCCTCCAATAAAATCCCTAAACATTAAATCTAAAATTCCTACACCATCTAAAATTCCACCATAATTCCAGGCCCCTCTGAATCCCCTAAATTCTTTAAAAATTCAAGAACCCCAGAGAAGATTAAAACATTCAAACCTTCCATTAAATCTGAAATAACGTTTATAAAAATAATGAAATCTCAAGCAGCTCCGTAATAATCACACAGCCTGATAGTTAAAACCGTGACCTGGTCTCGTGATTCCCACGGTTTATACGATTACGAGTCAAGAAACGTATACAAGAAGTCGATCCAGTTAACGTCTTCGAGTCTCCTCCAAAGAGAAGGCACAGAAGTGAAAACTGTTCAAATATTGCCTTCAAGTTCTTCATGTGAAGGAATTTTATGTAAAATATCTCAGGAGGGGCAGGATTATTTCGTGTCTTGTGAAGGAGAGTCTATCTGGAAAGTCGCTCGCACCATGCATACCAAGTTCGGCCCTGGATTTATTCTTAAGGAAGGTGATGTTATTAAACTTGGAAGAATTTGCTTCAAGGTCACCATCTTGAAAACTTCACCTGATTTGGAAGAGTCTGATAAGACTCAGGACTCGGAAGACTTGGATTTGGGAATACCAAATGAAAGAGATAACGAAACCTGTAAAATTTGTCTGATGAATGACTCTGACTCGGCCAACCCTCTAATCAGCCCATGTAAATGTTCAGGAAGTATGAAATTCATCCACCTAGAATGCCTCAGACATTGGATGAGGTCCAGAATGATAATCCGAAACACTGAAAACTGCATAACAATGTCCTGGAAGTCCCTAGACTGCGAGATCTGCAAGTCAGGTATTCCCTTTTCAATCGAAGGTGGAAACCGTAACGAGTTCCTAAAGATCCAGAAGCCAAAAGAGCCATTCATCGTTCTAGAAGGAGTAGGAAACGACAAAAACAGTAACAAAGGTGTTCACATGATTTCCATAATCGGATTAAACGGAGTGATCCTAGGCCGAGGTCACGAGGCAGACGTGCGGATATCCGACATAAGCGTATCAAGAACCCACGCAGCGATAAAGTTCATAGAAGGTTGTTTTATAGTAGAAGACAAAGGCTCCAAGTTCGGAACACTCTTAAACTGCGAAGACCGAATAAAAATCAGTAGTTCAGGGTACCAAGTAGTTCAAATCGGAAGAACAATCGTCTCTTTTTCAACGAAACATCATCAACACGGCATCGAACATTTAGACAGTGCGAATTAGAAATGCAGTAATATATAAACACGCATTCTCAATAAACAACTAAGTTAACTTTATGCACGTGGACCACGTGATTCTTGATTTCTTTCTTCCTGATCTGTGTGCCTGAACCGCAGAGATCACAGAAGAAAGTCGCTTGTTTATAAGGAACGTCTTGTTGATTCGGGCATCTTTGGAAATAATAAACGTCTTTTTGACCGTTTGGCTGGAATGTGATTCGACTGGGACTCGCGTCTTCGCATTTGATTTTAACTTCGGCCTGGCCTCCATTGATATGCTGATATCGATTTTTCATCCTGTAGACCAGGTCCTTTAAGTCCCCGTCTTCAAGTTTCAGGTCTTTCTGAAGGTCCAGCATTTCTTGGCAGACACAGACAAGTGCATCAACATCGACTCCCATGTCGTTAAAGGTTTTAAACAGTTTGGGACAACCACCGGTCACGTAAGCTATTTCCATTTATAAGGGGGTCAAAAATGTTTAGTTTTTGTATAGATTTTTAAACTGCGTAAATCGAATTTTTCACGGTTTGAAGGCGTTTTTCGGGTTTCTTCAGATTTGAACTTGCTTAGAAGGTTGTTTTTTAGGATTAGGGAAAATAAGGCTTTGCGGATTTCAGGGATTTCCATTTGACGGTCGTTTGATTTTCCTTCTCCTACTGAGTGGGAACGAGGCTTTAGTGATTTTTGAAGGATTTGAAGGGGTTTCAAGGAGTTTGTGTTGTCTGGAACTTGATTTGGCTTTGAAAGGTGTCTTGATAAACGGGGGTTGTTTGGAAGTGGAATAGAGGCTAATGGGATTCTTATTGAATGGCTTTCTCGAACTGACTTGTTTAAGGATGAACTGTTTCTTACGGAGGTGGATAATGGCTTTAACGATGGTGGGATTAACTTTACCCGCTTTTTTACTTTTGAGGAGATTTGGTTCTCTTTGTTTGATTTTGAAAGGGTCGGGAGATGTTGCAGCACCCAGCTGTCGAGGTTGGGAAGGGAAGACTTTTGAGGAGAAATTTGGATCATACCGAATTCGATTAGTTCTCGAACTGCTGCTTTTTCTGATTTGGTGTGAGGAGTTTCCTTGTTTAAATTCATTTTTATTCGAATAAGGAAATATTTAGGGTTTTGTAAAGGGATTTGAATGTTTGAGGAATATACTGAGGACTTAGTTTAATAAATTGTTTAAATATTGAGTTTTGGTAATATTTTGAATTTTTTTATTGTGTTATTATTGATTCTTGGATGGTTGATGATATTGAAGATTGTAACTCTCTTGAAGAATATTAATTTCTCAATCTGGCTTTGAATAACGAACTGAAGCCTAGTATCTGTTTGAAATTTTTGCGTTACTGATTCAAAACAGCCAGAAAATAATTAATGATAATTTAATAGATTCATAAACAAAAAGAGTTTTACTAATTATTCTGAGAGAAATTATAATACCAAGAGATAATTATAGATGTTGCAAGCCTTGATATTAGTCAGTTTTAACCCATGAGATTATTTATATAAATATTTACTTCTCCCAAATGATATAAATTCTTATTATTTTTTCTAAAACCATTAATTTCATAATGATTATCTTCAAATTAATAAAATATCGAGTTTTGAATTCTTCTAAATTTCCGATGGGAAGACATCAAAATCATGCAAATTCAATGAATCACTAAAAAAAATCACCATTAAAATTAATTAAACAAAAATCACCCCAAGCTGCTCAAAAGTAGATTCACGAATAGCTAAAACTTTTTCCTTTAACAATTCAAAATCCTTACAAATATTTTCTACTTTTTCTCTATTCTCCAAATAAATAGCTTTCATCCTCTGAGTAAAAGACTCAAGTTGTATCAAAGCAGGTGAAGGATCTACCTTAACCTGATTCATAGCATCTTTAATCTCATCAGTATAAAAATATTCATCATACGACTCCTGAATCCGAGCGCGGTACTTTTCCTTAACATTAATACAAACATTCGCATTATCCGTAACTTTCTTAATCAAATCTTCAACCAAAGCCTGAATCTTATTCTCTTCACTACAAACACTTTGACACAACTTTAAATCCTCATCTTTTAAATCCTGCGAAAATCCACACTTTTTAAGTTCCTTGTAAAACTCTCTAACCCCCTGCTCAGTAAAAATTTCCAAAAGCACTTTTTTTTCAACCCGAATTCGAAACCTATAAAAATTTTCAGTCCAGTCCTGAAGTTCATCCTTAACCGATTCAATTCCAGTCACCACCTTCTTCAAATCAAAAACTCGCTCTTGAAGCGAGTCAGGTTTAGCCTTATCCGAAACCTCTAAAAAGCTCTTTCCACTAAAAACCCTCGGATGTCCAGCCCAAACTCTAAAAACAATAAAAACCAAAAACATTCGTTAACAAGTATTTAAAAATGTCTAAAATTCTATAAACTTTTAATAATCTCTTCGATTTCGCTAATCCTCAGAAAGCCAGATAAAAATGAGTCATTTCAGTGGTCTCAACGATTACGAGATTTTGGAATTTCAGTACATTTTTAACCTTCTTCAAAGGTACAAAGGCCGAACCAAATTCTTCGACTTACGCGATTCTGACTCGTTTAAGTCCCTTTCGCTGAGAGGTTCGATAAACATCGACCAAGACCCGAGTCTTCCTTTATCAATAAACCTGTCAAGACTGACAAACGAGCGAGAACTATCAAGACTCCGTCGTTACTGCATCGTGATCGGGTACTCAGCGGATTACAAGTCTTTATCAGTCTCGCTATTCGAAATGCTTGCAGGTTTAAAGTGCAAAGAAGTCCATTTAATCCACGACATTCAAAAGTTCTGGACTCGTTACAGCTTCCTTTGCAGTGAAAGCCTTTCGTGCAAGGACTTTCCAAATGAAATCATTCCTGGGTTCCTTTACCTGGGCTCAGCTGAACATGCTCACAGCTTTGAAATTTTAGAAATGCTGAAAGTTACACATATTCTCAACGCTACCAAGTCACTCGCTTCTCCATTCTCAGGCCTTCGGTACTGCAGGGTCGATGTCGAAGACAAGGAAAGTGAAAAGATCAGTCTTTGGTTCGAGCAGGCTTTTGACTTTATTGAAGAAGCTGCGAAACTCGAAGAACATGGAAAGAAAGGAGTAGTTCTTGTCCATTGTGCAAAGGGAGTCTCTCGGTCAGCTACTTTAGTCATCATGTACTTGATGAGGGCTGCCCGCATGTCATTGGAAGAATCTTTGAATTTCATTAAAAGACATCGAGAAGTCGTCGAACCCAATGATGGGTTCATGATCGAACTTCAGGAATTCGAGAAAAATAACAACGAGTTTCTTAGAGTAGACTGTTAATTTAGAGTATATATATGTCTGAAGCAAAACGACTCCAGAATGAACAGCAGTTCCTTGTTTCTGAATGTAAAAGACACATTGAGTCGAATAAACTTAGCTTGTGGGGATTCAAAGCTGAACTTAACACCCTGGCTTTGCAGTACAAGAAACTTAAGCAAAACTTGGAAAATCAGGAAAAACTTTTTTTTAATGTGCAAAAGGAACTCACTGGGTATTCACGAGAAATGAAAATGATTGAAGATAGTCTTGGAAAATGCACCTTTGAAGTTCTGTTAGAAACAATTACGCCTTACCCGCTGATTCAAGACATTTCTACTGCCATCTGTATCCAAATCGGCTCTCAAAGTCCTTCTTGGCGTTGTTTTCGTGTAAGTTTTAACTAGAAACTTTTAAAAGACACTAGAAATTTGATTGAAGCTTTAAAATCATATGACCCGAACTACATCACAAATGACCAGATGAAGTACTTTGCAGGTCTTTATAAAAAACACAACCTGGCCCTTACAGTGAAAGACTCAAAACTTCCAGAAGACTTCCTTGTTTTCGCATCCTGGTTTTTAAATTCTTATCTTTTCACCGTAAAAGACCAGGAATCCCGAAGTATTTCAAGTAAAATCCTGTCAGTTCAAAAAGAAGCTGCTAGAATTTACCTGGAAATCAAAGAAATCAATGAAAATATCAGGGAACGAGAGGTAATTTTAGAAAAACTTCTTAACCACATTGAAAAAGCAGAAAAAAATATCACTGCACTTGGACTGGCAAATGACGATCTCGGGTCTATCAAGAAAAACTGTGAAAAGGTTGAAAACGCTGTGAAAAAAATAAGTATTCCTGATAGTTTAACAGGTGAATCAAATGCTCCAAGTATTTTAGTTGAAAGTCTTTTTATTCAAAACACAAACAGTTTCAACTTCGACGATTTAATTGAAAGGTCTTCAGAGTCCAAAGCTCTGATAAGCATGGAAGATATGGAATCAAGTATTCCTAAAGAAGCTCCAAACCCAATCGCCAGGGTCGTTCCAAGCAAGCCAAGAAGAAGTTCGAAAAAGAAAAGATGTTGTGGCTTCGGATAATTAAATTGTAAGAAAATTCAGTTAAAGCCTCCAGGTCTTAACTCCATGAAAACTGGAGGATTTTTGCAGAAGTTTCCAACTTTTAACATGAAATATCTGACCCATTCAGAAAGTGCTGCATCAGTTGGACTGGTTTCTAACTCGTAAGACTGCTTTTTTACGATTATTTCTTCTATGAAAGGCTTTGAGGGGGTTAAGGGTGGGGTGTTGCGGGCAGGGTCGCAAACTAATAAACAAGTGAAAGCGCATTTGTTTGGAGGATGGGCGACTTCTCCGTGATTTTCATCTTTTTCTAAGATCAAGTCGTCTTCATGCACCACGTGAGACTGAAGACCATTTTCGATGTAGTACATTTCATCAGCGTATTCGTTTAATCTGGCTATTCCTATGTTGATACTCGCTTCTTTCAGGGTAAAATATATGAAACGGTGGCAGTATTCGTTGTCGCTGTATATTATTGTCAGCTCGAACTCGGATTTTTGATGTTTTGGCTCGTAAGATATTAAGATATCTCGCTTTTCTTCTTCTTCTTCTAGAAGAGGGGATGGTGGGGAGTAGTTGTCGCGGATTGGGTCTTTTAGGTTTAGAACGGCCCAGGAATGGTTACCTCCTGCGAAGATCTTGCAGATCTTTTTATTTCCTAGGGCATTCACGTGAGTGAAAACTGTTCGAGGCTCGTCATCTCCCAGACCTAATTGCCCGAAGAAGCCGTATCCACAAGTCCAGACATCTCCTTCAGCAGTCAAGACAATAGAATGATTCCACCCAGCAGCGACTTCCACAACTTTTTTATGTCTCAAATCACTAACAAACTGAGGTTCACAATAATTAACAACACTTCTAAGCCCAAGCTGTCCATGTGAAGCGAATCCAAAAGCATAAACCTCTCCATTTTCCATGAGTACTAAAGAATGATGACCGCCTCCAGAAACTGTTAAAATTTCTTTAGCTTCTTCATTACTTTTCTTGACCCATGGAAAAACCACTAGTTTCGGACTTGAAGAACTCAAAAATTCTCCAGACCCGAGCTCTCCATGAAGACCTGAGCCCCAAGCAAAGAGTTCATTTGAGCTGCTTAAGGCTAGAGTGTGATAACCTCCACATGATACTTTTACTATGTCCTTGCCTTTTAAGGACTTTATCCATGTTGGCTCGTCGGTGTCGTTTGTGTGTCCTAGACCACATTGGCCTTTGTTGAAGTGACTACCACCTCCTCCCCATGAGTAAATTTTACCGTCTGAACCTAATGCGATTGAGTGGAAGTCTCCGCAACCTACGCTGATTATGTTTTTGTCTTTCAATTGTGAGACTAAACCCGGCTTGCTTGTTCCTTTACCTGAATTCGAACGTTGGCCTAACTTCTTGTGGAGGTTACCGCCCCAGGTGTAGACTTGACCGTCAACTGTAAGGCATAATGTATGGTAATCTCCGCATGCTACTTGTTTCACTTGTTTTGTGTTGAAAAATTTAACAGGTTTAAATGATAAAATTGAGACTGTTGATAAGTCCTCGATTCCTAGTTTTCCGTGAAGGTAGGAACCGCATACATAGAGTTGGCCTTCTGAATCTATACACGCGGAATGTTGGCCTCCTGATGATATATAGATTAATTGACGGGATTTCATACCTCGGAGAAGCTCTGGGCGAAATATATCACGAGTGAGTCCCACTGATAATTCTCCGTCTTTATTTTTGCCCCAAGAGAGGCAAGATATTTGTTTTTCCATTTTATATCGTATCTTTATCATCTGAAATATCTCCATCCAGTCATAATCAAAAACATCTTCCCTCACTTCACTCCTTTCCACCATCCAATCACCTAAAGAACCAAAACCCAAGTAACCCTAAAAAACAGTTATAAACAATGGCAGAAGAATCCGGCGAATATGTTTTAGTAACTCCAGACGGAAACCAGTTAAAATCAACCTGGGGTTATTCAGGAAAGGGTCAAACCGCATATCCAAACGGAGAAATTTACGAAGGCGACTACCTAAACGGTCAAAAGTCAGGTTCAGGTTCCTACCAATACGCGAACGGGAACAAATACACAGGCGGGTTCACAAACGACCTAAAAGAAGGTATCGGCCGAATGAGTTACCATCAAGAAGACGAGAAGAAAGTGAAACCTGAGTACTACGGTTACTTCAAAAAAGGAAAACGCGATGGAGAAGGTGTATTTAAATACGCAAATGGAGATATTTATAGCGGGCAGTGGAAAGAAGGTAAAAAAGAAGGAAAAGGGACTTACATCGTCAAAGAAAGCGGAGTCAAGATGGTCGGCCTCTGGGCCGACGGAAAGATGATGAGAGGAAAATGGATCTTCCCTAATGGCAGTTATTACGAAGGACAGTTCGACCATAACCAGCCCAAAGGCAACGGGATTTGGAAGTTCGGTAATGGAAATGTTTGCTCTGGAGAATACATGCAAACGATTCTGCCTTCAGAAGACGAAGACCGCATCGATATCACTTTGACTTGGACTAGTCGTAGATAATAATCAAATCGTTCAAGAATTACTAAAATTTATTAATTTCGCATATTTTTCCAGTCCTTCCCAAAATGTTTCTAAGTCTGAATAAGGTTTACCGTCTTCCAGTTCACATGACTTTAGGTTAAGTCCTTCAGATGTAAGTTCAATTACTTTGAGTAAAAGTTTTAATAGTTTGATTTGACCGATAAGACAGGTTTTTACTCCGATTCGATAAAGCAGCTGATTGAAAATTACAGAAAAATACATTCTATGGGCTTGAGTGGTCTTTAAAAGTTCTTGATCTTCTTGTAAAGTTGTTTCTGACTCTTCTAGTTGTGTACTTAGTAGTTCAAGTGCATAGTTCACGACATCCACCTCAAGTTCCCAACATCGAGGATGGATAAAAGCTTCAACTGGCATAAGCGGAGTCCACAAAATACCTCGAATCACTTCCAAAAACTCGAGATTCACTGAGTTCGACTTGAATTTAAAAGCGATGCATAAAGGGTTATCGTATTTTTCACTTAACTTCTCGAATTGCTTGTCTTTCAGCAGAAGCTTCAGAGGAAACTTGATCCTGGCGTAGTCGTAAATGTTGTTCGGAATGGCGAAGCCGTAGTTGGTCAAAAGCATGCGATTTGAGTAGTTTCCATAAGAAATCGTGACTTGTGCGCCTTTTTCATGTTTTTCCGTTCTAGATGTTCTGATTTGAAAGAAATTTTCTTCGGATTCTTCAGCTGGAGACACTTTTTCACTTTTCACTGGAAGTTTCTCGTTTTGACGAATAAGTGAAAGAAGTTCATCTGAAAGCTTTTTCATTTCTTCTGACTCTGGATAGGCCATCAGGTTGATTTTGTGAAGTTTTGATAAAGTTAGCTTGATGCAATCGGATTCGTCGATTAAATCGTCGTCTAAGTCTTCCTCTGAGGTGCTTATTGAGTCTGGAGCTGGGTCTGAGGATTTTCCGTAGTAGTAAACTGTTGGACTGTTTGAGTGGTTTAGGAAATCAGCAAGTGGGATTAGAGATGAGAAGGGAAGGCCTCCGCCGAAACATCTGGTTGTCATGATGTTCCAGCACCATATCAATTTATTCACGGTTACTAACTCGGGGAGAAAGAGCTCTGGGTACTTTAAGAAGACCTGAGAAAGGTCTTTGCATATTCCGTAGTTCCAGTCTTTTCTTATCATCGCATCATTCACAAAATCGGAATCTTGAAGATGGATCAACTCAACTTCTCTCCAATCAGCTATTGTTTCAACGTGTTTTGGCCATGCTGAAAAGTAAACTGCCCAGTCAGAATTTTGCCCTTTAGAAATTTCAAAAATGATAAAAGCCATCATCCGATATTCCTGATTTTCCTGTTTAGAAAGACTGAAAAATTCCTGATTTTCACTGAAAAGTTTTTGAAGTTCAGGAGGATTATTAAGTTTATGTGACATGATCAAAGAATTCGGAACTGATACAAGAAGTTCCCCAGGTGCGATATCATCAAGAGCAACAGTTCCAAAATACCCAGGAGAAAAAGTACAAGGATAATGCAATTTTTCTGAAAAGAATACGCCTCGATTCTGAGCCCAATCAAGTAAAACCATGAATTCTCTTAATGACTGTAGAACTGAGTTGTTTTCCTTGTGTTTAATGATCATCCTAAATTATTTAATAAAAATTTCAGTTTTTATAGTCAGAACTCGACCTTTTATGATGTTTTGAGAACTTCATGTCAAGTGGGTGGACTACCAGGTTAGAAAAATCTTGAGAATTGTAAGATTTTCTATTTTCTCTGTTTTTTTCTCTTAAGACCTGCCCGTTGATCCTCTCCCTGATTTTTTGTTGGTTTTGAACGAGTTCTAAAGCTTTTTCTTCTAAATGCTTTTTAGCAATTTCGATGCTGATTGAACTTTTTCCGTCTTTTCCTTTTGAGAGTTTTTTTTTCATGTTTTTTTTGATAATCTCGATTTCGATGAATTTTTCTTCGAGCATTGACTTCAGACGAGAATTTTCACTTTCGAGTTTTGTTAGAATTTGATCTCTTTGGTCGATTTTTTGGTTGAGGTCTATGATTTTTTCAGATAACTCTTTTTTGATCAGTTCCCAGTTGTTTTTTTTGTCTGAATTTTCAAGAGATTCGTTATAAAGTTCCAGGTCTTTGATTCTGGATAAGGCATATTCGTGAGACTTTAGAAGTTTTTCTTCTCTTAAGACTGAATTTTCTAATAGATTTTTTAGTTCTTTTTGAACTTTGAGGTAATGTTGTATTTCACTTTGATGTTTACAAGCCATAGCCTGAACAACAGAGTCATTTCCTTTTCCTTCCTTCTGAGATTTTTTGAAGTTCAACAAATCAAGAATAAGTTCTTTGAAGTTCTCCAACAGCTCTGAAGTCGAAAAAGTAGGAATCAAGTCAAGTTCTGCCTTGGCGACCGAATACCCATCCAAGTGACAATTGGTAGCATAAGAATAAAGTAAAAGATCTTTTAAGTTGACTTCAAGAGATTTCATATTTAACTATATTCAGTTATACAAATATGAATATTCGACATAGCTCTACAGGCAAGAAAATCATTGAAAACAACATCTTCCAAGATCCACAAGAATCAAAAGCATCTAATTTAAACTTCGATTTTCTACCAAAGCCAGAAACAAACCACTCCCAAGATTTAGCCCAGATCCGTGAAAGGCTTCGTCAAACTGACCTATCTTTTCCAACTGATCCAAAATTTTCCTTCCACAAGTCACGAGACACCTTTTCAACAGTTTTTCCCTCCAGACATTCATCAATCCAAGGCAGAAAATCCTCTTATTTCACTGAACAGGAGACAGTCCAGGCAACAAAGCACTTCAACCACCGAGTGGACAGTATATCATTCCACCGAGATGCGATGATAAGAGCTTCTAGTCTGTTTAAAGTGTTCATCTCTAAATAATTAAGCCTTTTATAATAAAATCACTAAATTACCATCATCCAGACATCGTTTCATCCTTCAACTGAAGCAAATCGTCATCCATCGGAAAGTTTTCGTCCTTTGATTGAAATGTTCTCTTCTTTACGTGGACTGTCAATTTGAAATTTGTGCTTTCTTCTTCTTGTGACTTTATGAAGTTCATTAGTTGCTTCACTTCACAGTTGAAATGAGGGATGTCGTAATGCTCTTGAAACTCTGAAATGTGAGGAAGGTCTCCTTTAAATCTGATACTTGTGTCGTCTTCTGTGTTCTTTATTTCTAGTGAAACTGTTGTGATTGCTTTCGTGATTCGGTATAAGAAGATGTGGAAAACTGAATCGGAAGCTTTTGCCTTTACTAATAGATGCTCCTCGCCGAACTTCCAAATTCCCTTAGGCCATTCAGTGTTTCCAGTCCATGACTCCATAGGCCCAGAGAAGCTACGAATACATTCATCACTATCCATAGTAATTTCTTTATACTCATGATTTTTCATAAGATGCTGAATGAGATTTTCTTCAGAGCTTCCACATTCAATGCACTTCAAGTTTGGATTGAATTTGCATTCAGACTGATGAACATGCCACTGATCAAGAGTAACAACAAGTCCACATTCAGGAAATTTGCACTTTCTCGATACCTGTTCCATCATTTTTTCCAAAGTGATATTTCTCGAGTTCTGCACAAAATTCTGACGACATTGAGGACAAATCCTTGACCTTTCCTTGCATCGAGAGCAGAGAGAGTGTCCTTGATTGCAGATATAAATCGGAAGTTTATAATAATCCACACAAATCGGGCATTCGAAGGACTCTGAAAAGATCGGGTTATAAACAAGATCGTTCATTTTATTAGACAAAATTACTACTTTTTACTGAATATAATAATGAAAATTTGGCTTAAAAAAGCAGGTATCTTGTTTTCAGTCACCGCTGCATGTGCTGCAATCACAGGAATCACTCCTTTTTTCCCCGAAATCGCGGTGGAAAGAGGTATCCCTGAATGGAGCATTGGTTTTATATTCGCGGCCTGTCCTTTTGCCTCTTTACTGACTTCCTTGAGACTTTCTATTCTTCTTGAAAAATTAGGAAGAAAGACGGTTATGTTAGTTGGAGTCTTTTTGTTAGCTGTTAGCAATTTTATCATGGCTCTTGTTTGGTTCAGTGATGAATACATGGCCATCTTTGAAAGTGTCAGTTCCAGGGTGTTAGCAGGTGTTGGATGCGCTTTCAGCATGACCAGCGCCTATGCAGCAGCCACCAGCGACTTCACAGAAGAAGCAGCGAAGATGATCGCGATGATTGAAATTTTTTGTGGACTTGGACTGATTCTAGGTCCTGCTTTTGCTTCAACTTTTTATGGTTTGGTTGGGTTTCTTTATTGTTGTATCATTGTTGGAAGCTTTATTTTAATTAGCTTGCCTGCACTTTACTTCATTTTAGATAACTCGAGATCTTATGTGATTGTCAATGAAGGTGGCAGGGTGAAACTGAGAAGTATTTTGTTGAAGCCGGTAAGGTTTAAGTAGAAAGTCGCGATTGATGTTGTCATGCAGTTTAGTCTTATGTTTAGCTTTGGGTTTGTTAGTACTACGACTGAGTTTCAACTTTTGGATTATGGAATTGATCGAAGTCAGGTCGGGTTTTGGTATAGCATCTGGACTTCTGCTTATCTTGTCAGTTGTGCCTTTGTTTCGAGGATTTTAGATCGGTTCTCGAAAACTAGGACTATGATGATTGGAATCTTTGGGATGAGTATTGCTTTTCTTTTCTTGGGACCTTGTCCTTTTATTTTTCCACCGTCTATTGTTCTTGTTGCTTTTGGGTTGGCTTTTGTGGGACTATCTGCAGGGTTTTTGTATGTGCCGACTGTTCCTCATATTTTAGAGATTTTGAAGTATGTTTATGATTTTGAGGTTGATGATAGGGTGCATGATTCTATGGCTGCTATTACTAATATTTCTTTGTGTTTAGGGGAAATAGTTGGGCCGATTATGTCTTCACTTCTTTATTATGAGATTGGTTATGCTTGGTCTACTTTTGTTGCAGCAGTTATTTTACTCTCATATGGGATAATTTATGCAATACTTAGTAAGCCCACGAATTTTGGTGTAGTTGAAAATGTATCACTTTTGACTATAAAAAACAACGAATCTGATCTTAAGGAATTAAATACCTAATCTAGTTAAAAATTATATAAGTTATGATAATCTTTTATGGTTTATTGTATCATATAAAATATCAAACTAGTTTTATCAATCCTTCCATTAATTTATTGCTACACATAATAATAAATTTGAAAGCATTTTAACGATTGTCAAGATGATTTCATAGAAGTCGATGAAATATTGAATCTATTGGAATTGGCAAATTTATTTGTAAAGGAGCTCTAAATTTAAACTTCATAAATATATTTCTATCAAATGTCAGAAACAACAAAGTTAATCGGCCAGACAGACTGAAAATTAAAATAAAATTATAAGAAATATGAAGATAATGATAATTATAACTCACTGTAAGTTATTTGATATTCCTGTTATTTACTGAAACTATATAATAATGAAACCCTGGATAAAAAAAGCCGGAATCTGTTACGTTGTGATGGCAGCGAGTGCAGCAATAACAAGCATAATTCCTTTTTTCCCTGAAATCGCAGTAGAAAGAGGCATCCCAGAGTGGAGCCTCGGGTTGATCTTCGCAGTCTGCCCATTAGTCTCCTTACTAACAACTTTAAAACTTCCTTTTCTACTCGAAAAGGCTGGAAGAAAGACAATAATGATGATAGGAATTTTTTTACTAGCAATGAGTAACTTCATCATGGCCCTAGTCTGGTACAGTGAAGGCTTCACAGCGATCTTCGAAAGCATCGGCTCCAGGGTCTTGGCAGGTGTTGGAAATGCATTCAGCATGATGAGCGCCAACGCAGCAGCCACCAGCGACTTCACAGAAGGCGCTGCTCAGATGATCGCAATGATGGAAATCTGCTGCGGACTTGGACTGATCTTAGGCCCGGCTTTTGCTTCAACTATTTACGGTTTGATGGGCTTTGTTTATTCTTGTTTCATTGTCGGAGGATTGATAGTCGCGAGTTTGACTGTTCTTTATTTTATTTTAGACAACTCTAGATCATATGTGATAGTCAATCGAGGTGAAAGGATCAAACTCAGAACTATTTTAATGAAACCAGTGAGGTTTATTTAGAAAGTCGCAATTGATGTAGTCATGCAGTTTGGTATCATGTTTTGCTTTGGATTCATGGGGACTACTTGTGAATTTCAATTGGTGGATTATGGAGTTCCTAGAAGTCAAGTCGGGTTTTGGTATAGCATCTGGACTGCTGGGTATCTTATCAGTTGTGCTTTGGTTTCGAAGGTTGTTGATAAGTTTTCGAAAACTCGGACTATGCTGATTGGAACGTTTTGGATGAGTTTGGCTTATCTTTTGTTGGGACCTTGTCCTTTGATTTTTCCTAGGTCGATTGTTTTAGTTGCGGTTGGACTGGCTTTTGTGGGACTTTCTGCAGGGTTTTTGTATGTGCCGACTATTCCTCACATTTTAGAGGTTTTGAAGTATGTTTATGGATTTGATGTTGATGATAGGGTGCATGATTCTATGGCTGCCATTACTAATATTTCTTTGTGTTTAGGAGAAATTACTGGCCCGATTATGTCTTCGCTGCTTTATTATGAGATTGGTTACGCCTACACAACCTTCGTAGCATCTCTAATGTTTTTTTCCTACGGAGTCTTTTACGCCCTAGTCAGCTCTCCAAAGAATTACGGAATCGTTGAAAACGTGACCCTTCTCACAATAAAAGACGAGCCTCTCGAATCCATAAAAACTCCCTAAAAATTAGTTAAAATAATCTTTGAATTATCTGGAAACACTTTCTTCCAGTTTTCCCAGTCACTTTTAGATTTAATCACAAACAAAATACTTTCTTCACACAAACTTAAATTCGAAGGAGTTTTTCCATGTTTCGAGCCTAAAAGACTAGGACGGCTGCTGTAAGAAGAGACTGAGCAGTTAGAAGAAGGCCCTGAGCTTGTTTTTGAATAAGAAATTTCCATGAAGAGCTTTCCTGAACTTTTGTAAAACTTGCTGCAGCTTAGCTTGTCAACTGAAATCTCGAAAAGAGGTTTTTCGTTGCAAAGTGAAGAGTAATGAGACTTGTAGTACCGAAATGAATTTTCACTTAGTTTACACCATCTTGGAACTAAAATTTCTTTTGAGGTCTTGTGGTATCTGAAGAGTTCACCTTCTAGGGATTCAGGGGGTGGGGGTTGAATTGCTAATGGCTCCGGAAGGACCAGCACTGGGTTTGTTGTTGGGTGGGGGAAAAGGTCGGATTGAAATTCGATCACTTCTTCGTCTGGGATTGTTTTATCTCTAATTATGTCTGAGCACCCACAGGTCAGGTTACCCATTAATTTATCCAATCCCAAAAAAAAATAAAGAATCCTAATCAATAAAAAAACCTGAAAATTACCCAACCTGACTTAACCCATCATCAATTCCTCGATTTAAAAGCAAAGTCAACCGAAATAACTTTTTCCATAAAGCAAGTGCCATTCATTCCTTCAACAGCTCTACGAGCATCATCTTCCTCTTCAAACTCAACCAAAGCATATCCCTTATTAAAGCAAGTTCTTTTATCCAAGTTCAAATGCAAATTTTTCACTCTTCCAAATTCACTAAACTTGTCAATAATTTCATCTTCAGGTGCTTCGGGATGAACTCCAGCAACAAAAACGATCCACCCTTCAACAGCTGAATAATCCTTACACTTCACAGGTCTAAACCTTGAACCCCGAGTTTCCTCCGCATCGAGTTCATCATCCATTTACTATAAACAAGATGAACGGGTTTAAGGTAAAAAAAATTTAGCTTCGACATCACTGCGGGTCGGTTTATGAAACAGGAAATCTTGAATTCTCCAGAAACGGCAACAGCCTTGTTTCAATCATTGGAAGTCGTGTAAATATTTACGACTTAAAGAACCAGACCGCCAGAACTGTCACGGCTCAGTCCCGAAGCAACTTGTCGACAATCGCGATGACTGCTGACCAGCAGCTGTTGCTTCAAATAGACTTTGAAGGCTATGCACAACTTGTTCTGCTTAAGAATGACTCGGTTTTATCACATTTTAACTTTCATGAACCAGTTTCAATCGCGAAGTTCAGTGAAGACAACGGGTTTCTAGCTCTGGGGATTAGGGGAAAGTTGAAGATTTTCAGTTGTGCCTTTCATAATAAAAGGTTTTTAGGCACTTTACTGCCACATCTGAGTTTTTCAGCTTGGCATAGCGAGAGGATTACGAGTTTGGTGTTTTTTAAGGAGTACTTGATTAGTACTGCTGCGGATCAGACTGTTAGGATTTGTTGCTTGACGAAGGGGACTGGGTTCATTCCTATCACTTTGTCGGGACATCGAAAACCGGTCTTGACGGCTTATCCTGCTGAGAAGTACTTGTTTACTGTCTCTGAAGATGCAAGGGTTTTTGTTTGGGAATTTCAACCTATTCAAGAAGAGTTTTTGAAAAGACAACAGGCTGATTATGTCAGGAGAACTGGGAATAAACCTCAGAAAAGTGATAATCGAGAACAGGTTGTTTTAGTCAAAAAACATCAACTTCAACATGATGGAGCTTTTAATTTAAGCGCTGTTGTTATTCAGGGAGGACTTCTTGTTGCTGGATTTAAAACTGGAAATTTTGCACTGTTCTCGATTAGTGTTGCGGAAGTTAATATTTTGCATACTTTGGCTATGAGTGAATATGAAATTACTACTATTTCTATGAATCCGACTGGCGAATGGCTTGCTTTTGGGTCTAAAACTCTTGGACAACTCTTGGTCTGGGAATGGAGAAGTGAAAGTTATATTTTAAGGCAAACTGGGCACTCATCTTCTTTAATGTCTGCCTGCTTTTCTCATGATGGCCAAGTCCTAGCAACAGGTGGTCTCGATGGAAAGGTAAAGTTATGGGAAAAAGGTTTATGCTTTGTAACGTTCTCTGAGCACCTAAACGGAGTTGTCGATTTGGTATTCTCTAAAGCAAATACTTTGATTTCCTGCAGCAAAGATGGGACTGTCAGAGCTTACGACACAACAAAATACAAGCAATTCCGACTTATGACTACTAACGACCCCGTTGACTTTTCCTGTTTAACCAGTGACAAAAGTGGAGAAATTATTGTAGCAGGTGCTTCAAACTTTTCTGTTTATGTCTGGGCTCTTTCAACTGGTATCCTTTGCGATGTGTTATCAGGACACAACAGTCCCGTCAGCTGTTTGTTCTTCTTATCAACCGGTGTTTTGGTATCAGGCTCTTGGGACAAAAGCATAAAACTTTGGGATGTTTTTGAACACAACGCTGGCACTGAAACTCTCGATGTCAGTGCACAGGTTGTTGCTTTAACTGGGAGAAATGATGGAAAACAAATCGCGGCTAGTTTGACTAATGGAGATATTTCTATTTGGAACTTAGGAGATCTTGAAGAAAATTTTATTATTGAAGGACGAAGAGATGTCGCTGGTGGTCGAGGAGTAACTGACCGGTTCACATCAAAAACGAACCCTAACAACAAAAAGTTCAATTCAATAACATATTCCCCAGACGGTGGATTCCTCCTAGCAGCAGGTAATTCAAAATTCCTCTGCATATACGACATGAAGCACAGAGTTCTAATGAGCAAGTTTTCCTTCACAGAAAACCGTTCTCTCTCAGGAGTTCTCGACAAGTTAAACTCCAAAAACATGACCGAAGCAGGTCCTTTGCAAGACTTCGAGCTAAACGAATTCGACGGAGACATCGAATTCGACGATCACGGAATTCCAATAAAATCGCGTCCAGGAAGCCTTTCCTCAAAGCCAGTTCAAGTTCGAGCAAGCAAAGTTGCTTATTCCTCAACCGGCAGGTCATTCGCCTTGGTAACAACAGAAGGTATGCTAATTTACTCCTTAGACCACAACGAAAGATGGCTGCCAATGGGACTAGACCTTGAAATCACAAAGCCAAAAGTAGTAGAATTACTGATCAAAGAAGAATTCATCGCTTCTCTTCTCACAGCTTTAGTCCTCGCCGAAGACGACTTGACTTGGAAGGTAATAACTCGAATTCCCTTGTCAGAAGTTTCTTCAGTCGTGAGTCAAATCACAGGAACTGAACTTGTGTCACTTGTGACACTTCTCGGCAACCAGGCAGGTACTTCTAAAGAACTCGGCCTTATCATGACCTGGACTCAAGAGCTTTGCAAGTCTCACTCTCAGCGACTTCGAGGCCGCAGTGAAATAAGACAACTTTTCAGAAATTTAAGCAAAAAGTACTCAGAGTTAAGTTGGATGAGTCAAGACAATTCTTACTTGTTGCAGTATTTAAGTAGATAATTAGGACTTATAATAATGGTGAGTAAATTTTTACTACTCTGCATTGTCGCTCTCAGCTTGGCTTCGGAGAAAGAAGAATCACTTGGCGTTAGTGACGGGCCATGGAGGATCTTGGGCGTCACTGGGTATTCTGGAATGATCTCCATGAACGCTTTGACTGGATCTTCTTTGTTTTATTGGCTGTTCGAAGCGATAGGCGGAAATATCACGACTGACTCACGGCCTCTTATTTTGTGGCTTCAAGGTGGACCTGGGTGCACAGGGGAGTTGGGAATGTTGTTTGAGAACATCTCGCCTTTGACTGTTTATGATGATCAGGCTGATGTTTATGAAACTGATACTAATTATACTTGGGCTACTGATTGGCATATCATGACTGTCGATTTTCCTTATGGAGCTGGATATTCTTATGCTAATGCTGAAACTGATAATAAAAATACGACTTTAACTGCTACTCTTTACTTATATCGAATGCTGACTAGATTGCAGAGCAAGTATCCGGCTTGGTTTAATAGACCTTTTTATATTATGGGAGAAAGCTATGGAGGACATTGGGTACCGGGACTTGCTTATAACTTGATTCAGCAAAATTTGAATAATCCTAACAATCCTTTTAAATTTCAAGGAATCGCTCTTGGGGACCCTTGGGTTGACCCTCCGACTCAGTCACAGACTTATGCTAGATATGCATTGGCGAACTCTTTGATCAATTATAATCAATATAATATTATCAGTTATTATCAAAAACAAGTTCAGCAGTACTTGAATACTAATCTTCCTTATCAAGCGGAGGCGAATTGGGAGAACACTTATAATACTATTGTGAGCTTTTCTGATAATATCAACTATTACAACGTAAGAAACTTCGATCAATACAGCTTTAATTACATCGCTGGATGGCTTAATAACCCAAGCATCAAAGAAACATTGCATGTTCCAAGCTACGCCTACTGGGTAGGTTGCAACGACACAATGTACGATTACTACAAGGCAGACATAATGACAAGCACAATTCCAGAGATATCATACATCCTAAGCCAAGGTTACAAAGTAATGATTTACAACGGTCAAGACGATTTAATAGTAAACACTCCAGGCATCGAGGCAATGATCGACAGTCTAAACGTATCAGGTTTCTCAACAGCGAAAAGGGTCAACTGGAGCGTAGACGGCAACATCGCAGGATACGTCCAAACATCAGGAAACTTCACTTTTGTCATAATCCTCAAATCAGGCCACATGGCTCCTTACGACCAGCCAGTGAACTCTAAAGACATGGTAAGTCGGTTTATAAACAACATCCCATGGACTAATTAGTTAGAATAAGATTAGCAAGAAGCTTTCAATATGAAAATATAAATGTTTGGATTTCAAGACGGTTATGAAGGGTTCCCTTCGAGAAGTAAGGATTATTTTAGAGGACCTGATGTCACTTAACACCCTAGACAAAAATACTCAAGGAAGTAGAAAACCTCCTATTAAAGGAGACTCCAGGTCTCTTAGAACTGATGATATCGAAGGGGCTAAACCGAGAAGTGGACTTAGAAGACAACCGGACCAAGGGGTTTACTCAGGTTTAAACCTTCCCAGTTATGCACCTTCCAACAACCCTCGACAACCACTTCGAGCACAGAACTTGTCTTCAGATATCTCAAAAAATGCTGAAAATTTCTATGGAATTTCCCCACCACCCTCCCCAAAAGAACCAAAAAATCAACACCCTGTAGAAACTGAGTTTTTTTCAAGAAATCAAGAGTTTCAGCCAGAAAATCCTCAGTTTAACGCGAAAGAAGTTGCTAACTTTTATGGAGTCACACCTCCCAGGTCAAGAGCTGCTGATCCTTATGGGAAAAGAGAGTCCTTTGAAGGTGAAGGACAATTTTCACAGAAGGACTTAGCAAATTTTTATGGAGTCACTCCACCGATGTCTAGATCTAATCAAAATCCTCGGGATTTTCTAGGAAATTACGCAAGACCACCTAAAGTTGATATGAAAAATTATCCAGAACAAGGAAATTCTGCAATGCCTGTTAAAGTCGCTGCTGGATTTTATGGAGCTACTCCTCCAGCTTCTAGAGCTGCTGGAGTTTCACAGAAAGATATGACGAATTTTTATGGAGTTACTCCTCCGGCAAGTGGAAAAGTCCAGTCATATGAAGAGCCCTTGAATAAACCATCGTATAACCCGAAATATGACATGAATTATATCCAAGAGAGACGAGAGGACTTAGAAGCTCAGGGAAATTTGAATTATAATCCGGTACCTTCGAAAGATATGGCGAATTTCTATGGAGTCACTCCTCCAGCAACTGGAAATAAAAATGTTTACTCGAATGGAGGACCTTCAGGGAGAGACATGGCGAATTTCTATGGAGTCACTCCTCCAGCAACTGGAAGTAAAAATGTTTACTCGAATCCAGGACCTTCAGGGAAAGACATGGCGAATTTCTATGGAGTCACTCCTCCAGCAACTGGAAGTAAAAATGTTTACTCGAATCCAGGACCTTCAGGGAAAGACATGGCGAATTTCTATGGAGTCACTCCTCCAGCAACTGGAAGTAAAAATGTTTACTCGAATCCAGGACCTTCAGGAAGAGACATGGCGAATTTCTATGGAGTCACTCCACCTCCTTCTGGAAAGCCTTCGTTAAATATGTACAATGCAAGCGAGAACCCTTATCAGAACCTAGTGCCGAATGGAAGCCAAGGCAACTATCCAGACTACTACGGAAACCCTGGCCTTTATAACCGAAACGAGCCCCTTGACCCTGAGTTTCAATACGCGGCGGACTTAGCACTTAAAGCGAATCCAGTAAAAGCTCCTGAAGTCTCCGGAAGTCGAGGACACAACCAAGTTTCAACAGCTTCAAGAATATTTAATTAGGTAAATTTGGTAGATTTATTGAAAATTCGACACCTTTGAACGTTTTCTAGCCTTTTGTGACTCTTGTGCCTGACGTATGAGTGCTCGAATCTCTGAAAGGTTTTTATGTTCTGGGAACTTCGGGGACTGTCTTTGGTGATGAAGACTTGAAACGCTTTGAGAAGCAAGACTTTTCATTTTTTGTTTTTGACCTTCGAAGACCTGCGCCCGTTGATGATCGTCTCGGAAGACCCAACATGGACTCGGCCCTGACCTGTTAAAAACTTTTGGCGAGTTGCGAGATGAGAAGCTTTGAATGTATTCATTTCTGTCGATTAGGTCATGTATCTGGTCGTCTTTACAATAGACAACTTGAGTCAGTCTTTCCAGTTCGATTTCCAACAGGTTTCTTTGACTGTTTAATTGAATGTTGAGGTCTGAAAGTTTAGAACATTCTTCAAGTAGGTCTTGATTTACAGTCCTTAGTTTTAAAATTTCTTGTTTAAGTTCATCGTTTTCTACTTGCAAGTCTTCTGTTTTTCTTTGAAAGGTTTTTAGTAAAATTGAGTTGTTTCGAGAATCATTCAAGCATTTCTCGGCTTCCTCACAAAATTCCTGCATTTCTGTTAAACGTTCCCTGAAATAATGATTTTGTTGAGTGGCTTTTGTGAGTTCTTCCATGAGTACCTGGGTATCCATAATTATTATGTTGCAGGAAATGACTCGAATTAAAATTCAGTCAACTTGCACTTCTCTGGCATTTAATCAAAACTTGTTGTTGATTACTAGTGTGGATAAAAAGTTCAGGGTTTTTGATTTGGAAGTGGAAAAAATCGTTTTGGAACATGAAGGGCATGGGCTAAGTGTCAATCAAGGCATTTGGGATATGTTTGGAGAGTATTTTTTTACTTGCTCTGATGATGGAACTGCTAGTTTGTGGAGTAAGGACGGGAAAAGAGTGAATTCGTTTTTAGGGCATGTCAATAATGTTCAGTCTATGGCTTTGGATAATAGGAATCTCATGCTTTTGACTGGAGGGACTGATTGTTCTGTTTTTCTTTGGGATATTAGAAGATTTTCACCGATTAATCATTTTGATCATGTTCATCAAGAGGCTGTTACTTCTTTGTCGTTTTCTGAAGACTCTTCTGTGTTTTTGACTGCGTCATATGATGGAAAAGTTCATCTTTGGGATTGTATGAGTCTGAATAGTTTGAAAACCTCATCATTTAACAGAAATATTCCAATCGCAAAGGCAAATTTCATTGGTTCTTACGTCTACTGCTCCTGTCTGGACAGTAAAATCCTTCTCTGGGATGCAAGAGAAGTGAAAAGTGTTCCAATCAAGACTTATTCAGGCCACCTGAACGATAATTTTTCTTGCGACTCAGCAGCAGACAAATCTGGTCTTCTTATTAGTGGAAGTGAAGAAGGGTCAGTTTACTTGTGGGATCTTTACAGCGAAGAACTTAAAGGAAAATTCCAGATATTCAAGAAAAATCGGGTAGTAAATGCCTTGGCATACCAAAGAGGTCTTACTGCTTTTTCTAGTTTTGACCCAGGAGATGTATCAAGTGTTGATAGCATTTTAATTTCTCGTTTGGGGTAATTTAAATAAAAAATGTTGAATCTTCCTCCATCACTTTCCAAGATCCGTCTAAAAACAGTGAACTACCTGAATTCCCTAAAAGAAGAAAAGTCTCACAAACCCACAAAATCACTAAAAACCTCCGAACTAACCAAAAATCCAAAGTTTTTCCCAGACACTCAAAACGACGTAATCTCCTTGAAACATACAAAAAGCGAGCAACTGTCTCCAAACCCAGCAAAATCCTTTTTTAAAACAGCAAGTGACTGGATTCAACTTTCTGGATACGCAAATCAATTCGTTTCACAAGAAAACCATTCAAAATCCCCTCCAGCTGTTTATTTTCCTTCAAATCCAAGATCAAACCTGGAGATCAGCCAAGAAGCTCACGAAGAAAGAGTAGAAACTGCGATAAACTATTTAGTTCTTCGAGATCTTGGGTGTTCCAGGGAAAATGCGATGACCCTTACAAGTCGAAAGCGGCCTGACAATGGAAGTTTCGTGAAAAGTCTTCCTAACACCCTGAGAAAAGACTTTTCAGCAAGTATAAAAAAATCTAGATGTTTACCCTGCAGACCTCCTGCGACTTATGAGAACTTTGACTCGATTTCTCAAGCTTTTAAAGACTTGATTTTAAAAAAACAGGTTTTTCTTGACACTCTTCCCTCGAATCACCAGAAAAAAGTTGAAGAGTTGGAAGGAAAGAGGAAAGAAAAAAAGATTAACTATGAGAATATGAAAAGACAAGAAACTAAACTCAAGGTTAACCGAGTAGTGGTTCCTGATATAAAAACAGTTAAAATCACTGAAAGTAGTCAAAACATCTCAAGTCTTCCATCTCCTGAACTTCTTCCAAAACTTCCGAAATTTCAAGAAAACAACGACTTTCTCTTATTCCCCAGTGAGTTAAAACCAACTCACTTAGGCAGGTCTCAAAAACTTTCAGTCAATTCTCTCAGCAACGAAAACAAATCACTCATTCCCAAATCCGAAAGGGTAAAAACAAGTCAGTCCTCAATCGGGCCAAGTGAATTACTTGTTCCTTCCTTACTAAAATCTCCAAAAACCCAAGAATCTTCAGTTTCAGGTTTCGAGATCAAAGTAGAAACCGCAGAAGTCTCCGAGGAAGACTCAAGTGAAGTGAACTACCCGAAACTAGTCGACGAAGACAAAAGACTCATCAACTTGATCCGTCTTCAAAAGTACCGCCAAGCTCAGATCAGAGGAGAAGAATTCAGCAAAAGTCTTCAAAAGACCAGACAACGTAAAAAGATGCAAGACTCAAAAAACCAAGAAGAAAAAATCAAAAAATTCGAAAAGAAAAAAGAAAAAATTTTCATGGCAAAGTTAAAAAAAGAAAATTTGAAAATAAAGAAAAAGCATTGCTAATAATTATAAACCAACTCGCCAACTTGGCACTGCTCGGGTAGGTCGATGGACCAACATTCCTCCGAAGGTCTGGGCGGATGAAGGGTGACTTGTGGCTTCTTTTCGTGCTTTGACTGCGAAGGTCTCTTGTTCGAGTTTAGAGTCAACATGAGCCCATTGTGCTTGGGTCTTTAGTTTTGTTAGGGTTTCGATTTTTTCTTTGTTTTGGAGATTTTTCATGTTTGCTATGGTCCTTGCGCGCTTTTGCTCGACGAGTTTGTCTTCGCGCTGCTTCATTCTGGCCTTGTCTTCTTCTGATAACTCGACTTTTTCTTTACGTTTCAGGTAGTCCGAGATCATGTTGCTCTTGGCTTTCTCCATTTCTCTCATTTCTTTGTATTCTAGAACTTTTTGACGCTTTTCTTCGGTTTCTAGCTTTTTTTTCAACTCAAGCTGACGCTTTCGATCTTCTTCAGATTTTTTACGCTCGTTTTCTTCTTCTTTGAGCTTTTCTCGGTTGGTTTTCCATTCTTCTAGCTTTTGTTTAGCGATCACTGCACTTTGAGGTCTTATTCTTTTAACTGTTTCTTCAGGGACTTCAGGAGGTTCATTAATTTTAACTTTTTCTTCTTTCCATCTCTGCAAAACATCTTTTTTCTTTTCATTAAGAGATAAAAACGTGGAATATCTCTTAAAATGTTCTTTAATATCTTCTAAATCATGTAAAGGCAATGCATTTCCAGCAGCAGAAAAAAAAGCAGGAGTTGATTTTCCTTTAAATTTATTCCAAACCTTTAAAAATTCCGTATGATCAGTTTCATCCCATCCCAAATAAATTCCTCCAAATTCAAGTATTTCTCTTTCAATTCTTTGAAGTTCTTGTTTTAAAGGAGGAAGGTCTTTTTCTTCTTTTATAGATTTAATGCTGGGCTTTTGCATTCTAGGGACTTCACTTTCCCATTGAGTGAACTTCTGTGCGTAGTAGTCAAGTTCGTTTTCTAATAACTTCTCGCTTTGGCAAAGGTCTTCGAAGTCCACTCGGCTGGTTTCTTTGAATGAAATTATTTCGCTGTTGACTACGTCTGATGATTTTTGAAGAGAAGTGATGAGAAAGTCGTAGTCTGGACTTATTCCTTGAGCTTTTGTTGATGTTATTAGACCTGATAAACGATTTTTTACTTCTTCTACTTGCTTTTTTAGTCTTGTTATTGAAAAAAACAACGCCCGCCGAGATTGGTCGTGCTTTGAGTTCAGGTCTTTCGAGAAATCGTCCACGTCTTCTAGTTCTTCTCGAAGAGTGCTTCGGCAGGAGTGGAAAAAACGGTCTTGGTCTTTGATGGCGAATTCAAGTTCTTTTTTTAGCTTGTTTGATGATTTTAAGTACTCTTTTATTTCCATTTATTAGTGAATTATTATTTTTTATGTGATGTTATTTAAGTGTTGAAAAGTGGATTGTGTGGAAATGTGGAAGGTTAATGAGTTATTTGGTAACTACTTACTTATGAATTTCTTTACTGTGAAACGGTTCAAGTTTTTAAATGCAGGCTTTTCAGAAAGGACTTCATTGTCGATGATCAGGTCGTTTTCGACTTTATTTCTTTTTTCAGTAATCGAGTCGGTTTCGACTTGATTTCTTGTGCTTGGCTTGAAAGGTGATTCATTCGCGATTAAATCAAGGATGTCTGATTTTTGGGTTTTATCTTTTGAAGCTGATGCTTGATTTTCTATTATGCTTACGTCTGAGATGTCTTTGCTTAGTTCATTATCAATGTGAATTTCTTTCAAAGTAATTACTTTTTCATCATTGTTATCTCGACGGTCAGTTGAATTGAACTCAATAGTTTTATCGATTGAGTAAATATTTTCAATTTTTGATGGACTGTTCACAAAAATTCTGAGAACTGGAACCAAAATTCCTAAAAACATCAAAGAAATCAAACCATATTTCGCGAAATTTCCATTCAAAACCTGTAAATCTTTGAGTAAAATAATTAATAAAATCATTAGTTTAACCAAATGAAACAAAGAATTCACAAAAAACTTTAAAAATCTCGAATCTTTTCTTGAAGTAAAAAGCTGAAAAACTGTTTAATTATTACTGACTCCAACTTCAACCGTGGCAATTAAAATTATTTTAACAATTTCCTGATCTTGAATACAAAAAGAAAAAATCGTTGTGATTATAAGTTGAAAAATAAAAACCAAATAATAAATTTCACTATTTTCATAATCTTCTCTTATCAAGTTACTTAAAGTCTTCTCTTTTTTCAAGCTATAAACAAGTAGGCTTAAAAACGTAAGAAGTGCAGCAAAGTAAAAAACTGCAAAAGAAAATCCTAAAATATTCTCAAAACCTTCAGAATTAAAATATTTCACGTTTTGACTCGAGAAAAATATGAAGTCTTGCATTGTTAGAAGCATTCCAACAGTAATCAAATCTTCCAAGTCTCGCTTCGACTTGAATGAAAATTTTGAAATAATGAAAATAGTTAAAATTGCACTTACAATGATTGCTTCTTCTGCACAGTTGTAGATGAAATTGGAACTCACTGAGTTGAATATTTGAAAAGGTCTGAAAAACAGCCTGGAAGTCATTATTCCTAGTAAGAAGGTGAATTGAATAAAGGAGTAAAAGTGGATCAATGCGAGGAAATTTCCTTTTCTATCAAGTAAAAAGCAGCTGAGGGCGATTAAAATGACTTCTATTCCATATGATGAATAAATGAATGATTGGCCTATCACTGACTGCGAACTGATGCTTGCGTTAACAAGAGGTAAGAGTAAAAAGAAAATAGTCATTTTTATTACTTAGAATTCTTATTCTAGTAATTATTGTAATAAATACATCAAATTCTCTTTAGCATTAGTGTCTTGAACTCATATAAGTCGATCTCACCGTCTCCATTTAAATCAGCTTCTAACATTATTTCATTCCATACTTTTTCATCAATGTTTTCTGAGTCTTCTCCAAAAATTATTTTTACTTCATTCATTCCGATTTTTCCACTTCCGTCTTTGTCGAACATCTTGAAAACTGCTTCGAGTCGTTCATGTGAAAGTTCTTTTTTCCAGTTGATGGTTGCTGTGAGGAACTCTGTGTAATCTATGAAACCGTTGCCGTCTCCATCACAACTATCAAGAATCTTATCCACATCGACAAGGTCAACCCTAGCATCCTTATACCCTTGCCTCAACTCCTCAATACTAAGTTTTCCATCTCCATTAGCATCAAGAGCAATAAAAGCTTCTCTCAAATACTTAGTTTCCTGATTAGAAATCATCTGAGCAGCAATAAACTCAAGAGTAGCCTGCTGCAATTTCCGAGTAGCTCTAAAATGACTAAGATTTTTAAGAGATTTCAATGCAATTTCTTTATTTTTTCCAATTTTTATAGTATTTTGCACCCAAGGATCATTAAATATTTCTTTAGCAGTAGGCCTTCTCTGTGGGTTTTTTGTAAGCATTTTCATGATAAGTCCTTTAGCCTCCTGTGAAACTCCAGCCCACTCTTTTCCAGAGAAGCTAAAATGTCCTCTTGAGATATTGCTTAAAATAGCTTCTTCACTATTACCTCTAAAAGGAGGATACCCACAAAGCATGATGAACAAAATAACTCCACAGCTCCAAATATCACATTTAAAATCATAGTTCCCTTTAATAACCTCAGGTGCGATGTAATAAGCAGTGCCGGTCAATGAAGAAAGAGTTGATTTCGCTTCAAGTTTTCGAGAAGTTCCAAAATCAATGACCTTTAACGGTGAGTCAAGAGTTTCGCTAGTAAAAAGAATGTTTTCAGGTTTCAAGTCACGATGAACGATACCTTTTTCATGACATGTAAGAACAGCAGACATGATTTGATACAAATAATTCGCTGCAGTTTCTTCTGAAAACCTTTTCACTGAAATAATCTTATCAAAAAGCTCTCCCCCCATGCAAAGTTCAGTCACAATGCAAAATTGTTTCTCGTCTTCATAAACCTCGAAAACTGTTAAAATATTCGGGTGGTCTAATGACCGAAGAACTTCAACTTCAAATAAAATTTTTGATCTTCCTGCTTCGCTAATGTTTTCTTTTGAAAGGACCTTTACAGCTCGAATGTCTCCACTTATTTTATGCTTTACTCTGTAAACCCTTCCGAAGCTACCTTTTCCTAAAACCCCGATAATTGAGTACATTTGAATAATATCGCCTTTTGTGTAGTGGACGAAGGTTCCTCTTCTTATTTTTAAAGAAGAATTCATTTTCAGTTGATTTTGAATTAATTCTTCAGGATTTGAAATTTTTTGAGTGTGTTTTTTGGTCTTTCTTCGAGGATGACGGAGGGATTTTGAAACTTCTTCGACTTCTTGGATTGGGATCACGTCTTGAATTGCTGGAGGTGATTGAGGCGCGTTTTCAGGGAGTTCTTTAGTGGTTTGCGCTTGGTAGCCACAACATCCGAAATTTCCCATATTTATGATCTTGGATTAAGTTGATTGAATGTGAATCCTTAATAAATTTGAGTAAATATTGTTAATTGAAGAGTTTTGTAATGTGAATCTTTAATCAATTTGAGAAAATATTGTTAATTGATGAGCTTTTGTAATGTGAATATTTAATCAATTAGTAAATATTGGTTATTGAAGAGGATTTAATGAAAGGTTTTAATTTTAGTTGATTTTATTTTTTGGTTTTAATGAAGTCTTTGATTAGTTTAGTTGATTGATTGAGTTCGGAATTAATTTTTTTACTCTGAATATAAATGTCTGTCTCTATCTTGGACTTCACTGGGAACTACCTTACTAAAGAAATGATTAAAGCTTCTGATATCGTTTTAGTCCTTTGTAGTGAGAACTGCTTAATCCCCAGCTCATTGAGAGTCAATCTGCTGAAAGATATGAACTCTTCTGAGATTACCAAAGGAATCAACGTGCTTAGAGTCCCCAGCGACTTTCAACGTGGATGTGCGATTGGCTTTTTGTTTACGAAAGATGTCCAAATCAGGGTTTTTACTTCTAGAAGAGAGTTATTCGCAGGGATTTTGCCTCCTGCAATCATTGAATATGCTCTTGAATTAACTCATGCACAACCCAAAGTACCTTCTCCTGGTAAAAAAGTTGGAAAGGAGTATGAGGATATGTATTATGACCTTATCAATAAAATATCTAAGAGCATCTTGTTGGAAAGAAATCTTAGAACTAATAAATACCAGAAACTTAAATCGCAGTCTGAAAACTTTGCCTCTGGTGTCATTACGTCTTTTTCTAAGAGGTCAGGCCGGCAACCCACCGAAAATCCTCAAAGCCTGACAGCAGCAGTCTTGGAAGACCTAGAGCGCGAGTCAGTTTTCCAAAACCTCCAAGGCCGAATCGAATACAACGAAGAAATGATCCAGTCTTACTTCGGTAGTTATAAATCAAAAATTTTCATTCCAAGTTTCCTAAAAGACTACCAAAACCCAAAGCCAGACCTTCCAAGACATCGAGCCCCAGAAGCACTTGCAATAAAGCCAGCCGAGAAAATAATAAACTCAGGAAGATTCCCAATGATGAATTTTCATGGAAATGAAGAACTGAACCAAGCAAGATTTCCAAATCCGAATCCCCGAGCAGAAGAAGAAAAATTCCCTAAAATCAACCAAATCAATCAAATAATTCCAAAGTCTCCAGTTCCCTTTCCAGTCGATCAAGTACCAAACCCATCAAAAACGATAGGTTTAACCCCAATCTCAAACAAAAATACAGAAAATCCAGATTTCAAATTAAAACCTCCAGTGATGGAGGCCAAATCATCATTAAACAAAAAAGCTGCTGACCAGAAGCCAAAGATAACCCCTCAAGGCTGGAGTAGATGTGACGAGATAATCATCGACAACCTGACAGAAAAAGTAGGAAGTGCCCAAAATGAAATAAATTCTCTTCTCTCTTTATATAAAATCTGCACAACTGAACTTCGTGACTACCTCGACTTAGCAGAAGTCAGTTACGAACAAAGCGACCATCAGCAGCACCTAAAAAAATACATGAGGTTCATGATTGATCTCTTCTTCGTGGTCGATGGATTCAAGTCCGTCGACGAAATCCTTGAAAACTTCAATTCAAATTTGACTGTCAAGCTAAGACCTAACACTTAGATATAAAAATGCTTCATAGAGCACTGACTCGTTTCTCTTCTATTCGTGTCGTTGCAATGCCTGGAGACGGCATCGGCCCTGAAGTCTTTGACAGCGTTGTTGAAATCTTCGATGCGGCTCAAGCCCCGATACTTTGGGACGTCGTCGACTTGTCTTTGAAGGGAAAAGACAAAGACCCCATCTCTCAAGCTTCACTTGAAAAGGTCAGGGCTAATAAAATCGGTCTCAAAGGACCGACAACGACTCCCATCGGCGGCGGGCATGTTTCAATAAATGTGTTCCTTCGAAGAAACTTGAACCTTTATGTAAATGTCCGCCCTTGTCAAAGTGTTCCAGGAGTCAAAACCTTGTACGACAATGTCGATCTTGTCACAATCAGAGAAAACACAGAAGGAGAGTACTCTGGAAAAGAACATGAAGTCGTACCAGGAGTCATTGAAAATTTAAAGATCATCAGTGAAAAAGCTTGTATTAGAGCTGCGAAATACGCTTTTGAATACGCAAATAAATTTAACCGTAAAACTGTCCATGCTCTTCATAAAGCCTCTGTGATGAAGATGGGCGATGGGCTATTTTTAAAGAAAACTCGTGAAGTTAGTCATGATTATCCTGAAATTGAATATTTTGAGAAAAATGTTGATACTGCTTGTGGACTGCTTGTATCGAATCCTCAGTATTTTGATGTGATGGTCATGCCGAACCTTTATGGAGATATCGTCAGTGATGTCTGTGCAGGGCTTATTGGGGGACTCGGGTTAACACCCAGTGGAAATATTGGAGATGACCATGCGATCTTTGAAGCGGTTCATGGAAGTGCTCCTGATATTGCAGGGAAAAACTTAGCGAATCCTACTGCTCTTTTATTCAGCTCTGTCATGATGTTAAGACACTTGAACCTACCGGAACATGCTAATCGAATTGAAAAAGCAGTTCACAGGGTGTTAATTGAAGGAAACACCAGGACTAAAGATTTAGGAGGAAATTCATCAACGACTGACTATACAAAAGCTATTATAAGTAGACTCTAGATTATTTAGTCAGGGTTATTGTTAGGAATTAATTATTCCTTGGTAATCGATTTATTGGAGAGTAGGCTTGACGGTGAGATGACGTCATTGGACGAGATGGTTTTTTTTCTGTTGACTTCGGACGGGATGTTGAGTAAAACGTGTGAGATGTTGAAGGTACTGATTTTTCGATGTAAGTTGGAAGGTATTTCTGTGAAGATCCTGGAGTTTTTGAATGTTTGTATTTCGCGATGTCTTGCAAGAAGTGATTTTTTATGAAGTAGTCGAATTTCTTGACTGAACCGTCGAATTTACAGTAAAGTTGATCGTTTTTCAGGAAAATTATCACTTTTTTGTTGGAGATGTTGTAGGTTAACTCTTGGGATACTGAGGCGAATTTTTCTAGTTTTTTGAAGTTTAGGTATTTTCTCACCTTTACATCGATTTCTTCTAAGGTTGTTAGTTTGAATGAATTTATTTTGCATTCAGCTTCGAAGAGCTTTCTTGATAAACGCTCTTGAGCTTCTGAAAGATCGACTTGTGAAGTAATAAAGGGCTTTAAAGTGATTGAATGCTCAAATGTCATGTTTAAAGAAGGTTGGTTTATTGACTGTGAAACGAATTCATTTTCTTTTTCTTTCAGTTTTTCTGTCACTTTTTGGAAGTTTTCTTGCAAATCTTGAAGGACTTTTTCCATTTCCTCTAATTTTTTACTTTGAATTTCAGAAATTTTTTCTTTTTCTTCGAGTTGAATTCGAAGTTCTTCGTTTTCTGAACATTTTTGAAAGAAGTTTGATTCTGAGGTTTTTAGTTTTTCGAGGAGTTCTTCTTGTTTTTGGATCAGGTGATGGAGCTGGAGTTTCATTTCTAAGATTTGGTCAAATTCTAGGATTTCTTCACTTTTCATGTTGTCGTCGATTTCTAGGATTTCTAAGCCTCTTGAAGATTTTCGATTTTTACTGTAGTCGCATTCGAAGCTTGAGAAAAAGTCTTTGTTTTCTTCGGTTGTATCTGAATCTTCAGTGAGTTCTTGAACAGGAGACAAAATATGTGCCTGGATGTCTACTAAAATCCGCGGAAGACCAACTTCTTCTGGAACTTCCTTCAAGCATTTTTCTTCTGAAAGGGATAAAGGAAGCCAGTGATACCCCAATCTCCGAAAGATACTCGACTCGAAGCTCAAGTTCGCGATCTGTTCACCTGACTGAGAGTCTTCAATGACAAGCCGCAAGGTTCCCTTAAGGACTGGAATAGGATTAATATCGAAGTACTCAAGGGTTAAGACTCTAAGAATGTTTTGGCCGAGATAGACATACAGGTAACTGCTTGAAACTTCTTGAACTCCTTCAATTTTTAAGACTGTTAGATGGTATGAATCCATAATAATTGATTTGCCAGAAAGGCTTGAAAGAATGAGGATTTAAATATGTTGATTATTTTCTGGTGAAAATGAAGGTATTTGAGAATTTTGGATTGAGTTAGTTTTTATGAGATGAGAGAATTATTTTCTTTTTTTAGATTATTGATTGTTTTAATGCTGATGGATAAAGGCTCTTATGATAAATTTATAGTTTGGTAAGAAATGTATTTAAATAATAGTAAGCTTCTTTTATTATATCAAAGTTCTGTTAATAAGGTTTATAACTTATCTTGAAAGTATCCTTCGAAATAATCATTATATAAACTTGTTCATATTTTAATATTAAAATATCTCAGATGAAATCATAAGAATAAGATCATAATTTATTGTAATTTGATTTATACCTCCCAATTAATAACTTGTCAGCTATTAAAGGAGTTTATTTATCATTAACATAAAACTAATATGTTTAATTAATTAGTAATTATATACAACTGCTAAATAGTATTGGCTTATGTACTCAAGCATTTTTCCAAAACCAATAATATAATTAAGAATTTCTTACTAATTACTAATCTTAATTTTATCAAAAATATTTTATAATCGAAGAAGTAATTTTGTTGTACACACGAATAGTACTTTTAATCTCATAATACTTTTCTAAATATCGCATATTGAGCAATTTTCAACTCTAATGATCATTATGGTCCTGCAGTTATAATTACTATAGCTTATGCCTTTTTTTTTAACTTGCCTAAAATTCAGAGTAATTATAAATCAAGTAATTTAAATAGAAAGATGCTCTATATATTAAAACTTGTAATTTATATATAAAATTTACAATATGATATCGATTTCATCTTCAAATAGTATTTAACTGTGCATAAAATCAATACTGATAATTCAGATGAAGACAATCAATCTTTTTTAATCATTTGAACATTTTTTTATTCGAGCCATCAGGATCAGGAAATTTTAAATTCAGAGTTACTTGCTTTGTAAATTTGAAAGTATTAATCATCTTAAATTGCTTTTCAACTTCAATAAGAAAGCAGTCTTCATTTAATATAGAAATTTCAGCTAAAAATAGTAAAGTTCACATAGTGAGACATCACAGATAAATAGTTCTATAAGCTACTAGGATTGTTTAAATATAACTGAGTAGTTATTTTTTTTTCGATAATTCAACAATTCAATCTTTGCAGGAACTAAAAATAACTATCAAGATGTTTTAAGAGGTTGATGATCATGTTTGAGATATATATAAATTTCAATTAGAAGAAAATGCTACTAAATGTAAGGTTTTAATTTCGAATGTATTTATAATGCGTTCGAGGTTATTTCGGACGAACTTATTCGCGATTAACATAAAGCATCAAGAAATTCAAAGATGTCAATTTCTGTTGCTAAACTATTCCTAATGTAACCAAGAATGGATTCTAAAATCTTTAATCTTCTTCTACAAGACCAAATTTTTTATTTCTTCCAATACAAATCGGGAATATACTCAGATTCTAAATGCATTAGAAAAGATGTAAATCAGCCTTTTAGTTTATATTCAGACTTTAATGTGGCTTCAATAAATATGTGCGGGCACTGGTTGAAATTTCAACTTGTAGTCAAATCCATCTGCCAGTAAATTTTTTTTGAAATGTGATCAGAGAAAATATTTTAAATTATTTTATAAACCGAAAAAAAGCCTCACAGATAACAATCGACAGGATATTGTGATTTTGTGTGTCAGTTTTGCGAAAATGATGGAAAGATAATTAAGTGCCAGATAACTCTAGTTTTATATAAGTAAGTTGGATAAAAATACAATGATAGTTCAATTACAAAACCTATCGCTTACCTATATAGGTAAATGTAGCTGTGGCTATGATGGATATAGATTTTGTAATGAATTGCAGGAGATCATTAATTACAAGATGAAATAAAAACTAGTAAAGAGTTATTCTATTTATATGCATTATCACAGATTGATATCCTCATAAAATGTTAAAGCTGAGTACTAATGATTACTTAGAAGACTTAGTGAATAGTTAACTTAAGGAATAGTATTTCTCAGATGAGCTGAAATCCTTAATTATACACTATGAGTAACGTTGAAAAGTGAAAAGCTTTTCTTTCAACAAGCAGGTGAAACTTCAATCTGTGGGGCTCAGATACATTCTGTTACAGAATTACAAAAGCCACTAGCAACTAATTGAAGCAGTTATAATAATCAAGACAGGAGGTTAAAAGTTTAGGATACTTTATTAAAAATCCAAAATATCTATATACCTTCAAAATTTATATATTTGCATATAAGACTCTTTTTATCATACCCAAAATCAGTCATTTGTGAGTAATTTCTGAATCTACATCGAAATAATATACTTTTAATGAAAAATTCATTTCTTGGATTCAAAAGACCAAGCTTAATGCAGCTTTAAGAGTAAGGTGAAGAAATATGATATTTGCTTTATGGATTTCGACAACATACGCTAACACCTGATACTTTAATTATTGCCCTGGAATCGGTTTATCTACGAAAAGACAGAAAAAAAATTTTGGTGTTGAATGAAATAATTTTAAACAGAAAAATGATAACATAGATCATATGAAAGGAAAATAATTAAAAATACCAGTCTTTCATGATAAAGACTAGCAGGATTACTTGAGGTTCAGTGTAATTATATTCATTTTGCTGAAAATAGAAATAATCAGAGTAACTCCAAAGGCAATAGTTACTGTGTTGTGATGATCTGTGATGGTAGAATTAGGAAGATCGTTATAATAACAAATGGAAAGATTTTGATGAGAATGTTGTAAATATAGGTGATGATAAATTTGAGGAGTTCTAATCCTGCATATCGGTTAAAAGTTCAGAGTCAATAATCAGACACTTCTTGTAGAAGCTACAATGGCGGGAATAGAATTCAGGAGATTAAGGCATAATAATCAATAAGCCATAAATGTAAAAAATTAGAAGTAATAAATACTTCTCTGCTCTGCATTTTGATAAAACAATACGAATTTGTGAAATTATGAATATATATGATAAGAATTTTAGGTGCAATAATTATTTTCTCTTAACAGTTCAAGCTTATATTTTTACTTATCAAAAGAAAGAAAACTTGAAGAATAGAATATCATCAGGAAAAATCTTCGTGTTAGAAAATTTAATAATTACATGATTTTCAGTTTATGAATGAAAGATTCTTAATAGAACTGAAATTCTTATGTAAATTACAAGTTCTGAATCAGTTCAAATAATCTATACTCAAATTAGTTAATTTTCTCGCATATTGTCTTTAAGTTTATAAAAATGAATTCTAATATTTTTCCTAATATATATCATCTATCTATTATTAAATTTAGAGCAAAAATAGTTATAACTATTGAATTTCACTTGCTTTATATAAAATAAATCTTTCAACGTGTGAACTTGGATAATCATTGTGAGTACTTGATTTTCACTCTAAAGATAATCAAATTTACAAGACCAAAAAAAAATACCAAAATAAAATCCTTGATTTCTTATAAAATTAGAAATTCGAGAAAAATTTATAACTAGCCTACAAAAAAAATATTGCAAAAACACCAAATTTCTATTTACAATGTCAAAATGATCTCAAATCCAGCAATAAACTCTTATTCCCCTAACAATAAATATCTCATATAAAACTCAGTAATTTTCAATCATAATTCAAAACCTAAACTCTAATAAAATGGTCTTGCACATCTTCTTTGTATTATCTCTACCTGGAGCAATCTCAGAATTTGAATGTCCTTTTCGAAATTGCAATATAGAAACCCGAGGAAACTATATTTGCGACTTGAAATGCAACAATCTTCTCTGCAACTTCGACTCATCAGTACCTTCTGATGGAAATTCAAACTTAGAGATTTTCGTTATGTCCGACTGTCTAGGCTCATGTTTGAAGACTGAATGTTCACTTGAACTCTTGGGAAACAATGAATGTGATGAGGCCTGCAACAATGCAGTTTGTGGATTTGACTTAGGACTTTGCGGGATCTGTGAATCTGGATGCACTTTAGAAGAACTTTTTAACGAAAAATGTGATGAGCATGGCCTTTGTAATACGTATTATTGCGATTATGACTTACTTGAATGCAATATTTGTGTGAATGGATGTAGGAAAAAAGATATTGAAAAAGAAACATGTGAAAATGATATTTGCAGGGATTTGTATTGTCGAAATGTAGTAGGAAATCCTTGCTCTGAACATTGTGATCTGTATTGTAAGTATTCAGATGTTGATAATGGAGTTTGTGATGTTTTCTGCTTATGGTCGACATTGTGTAATCATGATGGGGATGATTGTATATGCAGCCCCGGATGTCGAATGACTGAACTTGATAAAGATTGTGAAGGGCCTTCTGACCCTTGTAGCACTATAGAGTGTAATTATAAAAGAGGAATGTGTGGATACTGCGGATCAGGATGCTTTTACCATATGAGAAATAATAACATTTGTGAGATTGAATGCTTTACCGAGGCCTGCGAGTTCGATTATGATGACTGTGTGTGTTCGAGTGGCTGCAGCCAGTATCAATTCGGAAACGAATTTATCAGACTTTACCCAAATGATTATAATGAGCAAGATTGTTATGTAGCTGACTGCTGGTTTAACATCCAAAACTCAACCGACAATTTCATTAGAAGATCACGAATTCTCAGTACTTTAATATATGGAAATTATTCCTTTTTTTCTCTAAAAAACCTTCCAGAAGGTTGCAGCGAGACAGACTTAAGACTTTACGACTCTTTAGATGGAGAAAAATGTGAAACAACATCAGCTTGTTATTCACCTGCTGCACTCTGGTGCATGGGTCGAAGCAAAAACAACATTGAAAAATGTTTAAGATCAACTAATGAAAGTTGCGTGATATGTGAAGGTTATATGTATCGCAGTGAACGCAAACCAGATGCGAATGAATGTCCTTCAGACTTAACAACAAATCTGAACTTAACCTCATTATTTTCTAGCTCCAGTAACTTTATTTGGTGTACAAAATCGAACATCGGGACCAGTAATAACCCACAAGTGATCTATGTGGAATCAAGTGATCCTCCGCAAGTCACTGGTGATGGAAGCTTGGGTAGTCCTTTCCTTTCACTTTTTCAAGCTTTTGCATTTGTCTCTTTGAATTATACTGATATCAAACTGCTACCTGGAGAGTTCTTTTATGTGTTCGACAGTAATGTTATACTAAAAGAAGGGAGAAGTTATTATAATCCGCTAAAATCCTCTGAATATCAATTTCTTACTATCGAAAGCTTAGACCCTTCTCGACCTTCGATTGTTTACTGGTCGAAAATTTTTGATTTAGATTCTTTTGATATTCTATTGAAGATTTCTTGGACTGGACAGATTTTAATCAAAAATATTATATTCAACGGAGAAAGAATACTGTCAGAGGACTGTGATTTACCTAATCAAGATTGTTTTTACTGTCCGAACTTCAGAGTCTTTTCGGATCAATCAATTGGATGGATAGCAGCTAATGACAAAAATGAAATTTATTTAGCCGAAAATGAAAATGATCAAGAAACCCTATTTTCGAAATGTTTAACTCAATGTTTAATATGCAATTTTTATGAATTTGAATTTTTTTTTAATTTTAATGGAAACACGTATTTAACAAATGTGACTTTCAAGTCTTTTCGTAACCAGTTCAAGTATTTCATAAAGTCTGATTCAAACCTGACACTAGAAAATGTAAATTTCTTGGAAATGCAACCAGGCAGGGAAGGAGTCGTGATTGAAGCTTCATGTTCAAAACAGTGTTCAAGTGCCAAATTCATCTACACAAAAGGACTTGTAGAAGATTTGGGTGCTGGCTACGAAATAAACGATTTCATAAAAACAGGAGGATTTTTAAAGGTTGAAAACTTCTACTCAATAAAACTCACAGGAATTAAATTTTCCTTAAGCGTCGCCTACAGCAACCCGAAGCACGAATTCAACACAGCCTTGATAAGAGTGAAGGACTTTCTGGGGACCATTCTGATAGATGACTGTGAATTTAAGAGTCTTTATGTGAACTCTTTGCTTGACATCGATACCTCGTCATTGGAATACAAGGATTCAGAGGCTTACAACCTGTTGCATTTTCAATTGTTAAATTCAAGATTTGAAAATATTTACTCATCTTCTAGATTTATTCGATACTTTACTCAGATTACTCATAATATAAGAATTTTCAATGTACACTTTGATTCAATCGCTTCAGCTGGAAATTCGATCATTTCTTTGATTTTCAATGGAAACTTGAAGAAAATTGACAAGATTGGAGAATATCTTATTTTTGATCAACAAGTAAAATTCGTGAATAAAAGAACAGTAGAACTTAGTAAAATTTCATTTAATCGTGTCAGTGCAGGAGAATTCGCGATTTTTATTCAGAGTAACCCGAATGTTGAGTTAAAAGACATAAAATTTTACAACCTTCATGATGGAGGACGTGAAATGGTAAGGCTGATCATTGACAGCTTTCCGAAAATGCGTAAATATTTATCTATCATTCCAAGGTCAGACCTTATCCAAGACTTAAATTGCTTAGGTACCTTAAAACTAGTCGAGTGTTACAGGGTGAGTTTGAATAACACTTACATTCAAAACACTTCTTGTGATTCGAATACTACTTTAGGAATCATTTTCGAGAAAATTCAAGGAGGTTTAAATCTCACATCTACAACCTTTGTCGCAATTTCTTCGAATAGTGATTTTGGCAGTCTTCTTTTATTCAACCAAATTGACCAAGTGAAAATTGAGACTTTAAACCTTTCAAATGTTTCGAACTTAGCAGGAAGTTTTGTTGAGTTCTCAAAGGCTTTGAATATTCGCATCACTGATCTGAAAGTATCTAAAGTGGCAGTTAACTACGCTTCACCTTTACTTGCCTCTGCATTTGAATCATTCTCATTGATCAACGTTTCCTCGAATGATATAAAAAACTACTACGGAGACTGTGGCTTTTTGAAACTGACAGCTTCAGGAACAAAGCAGTCCACCATTATAATTGAAAACTTTAATATAAAAGATGTGTACTCCAAAGGAGACTCAGGTATTCTTTTAATCGATTCTTTAGGAGGCGTGCAAGGACATAACATCTACATTAAAAACCTCACATTCACAAGAATTTCATCTTCATACAGTATTTTTCTTTTCATTACTAAAAAACTAGTAATAAACGACTCTTTCATCTCAGATGTTCAAGGAAGTAACAACTTTGAATCAACTTCAATGATTTTTGACGGTCATTCAGGTGGCTTACTGCGATTTTCAAATATAAAGTTCAAAAATAACTCCCTTATTGACTTCCCAGGTATCATCGCCGAGTACCAAGGTACCGGAAAGCAGCTAGAACTTGAAAATTTCCAAGTTTCAGACAGTACCAAAGCAGAAACCGTGTTTTTAATAACAGGAAAAGACATTCAAAAAACTTTTATAATTTTCAAACAAGTTTCAGTGAAAAATATTTCTTCATATCTAGAAAATGAACTTGCAAAAACTTTGAAAATAACTGGTGCGACTTTGAATTCCTTTCAATTTGAAGTAAGTTTTATGAGTTCTTTCGCTGAACTAACTAATGCTGTCCTTGATACTCAAAATGGAACTTTTCATCATTTAAGAGGAGATTTTTTGAAATCTCAGAGTCTCGGAGTTTTTAAATGTTTTTTTTGCAAGATTTTTGAAAACTTCGGGACTTTGATCAGGGCAAGTGGAGCAAGTTTTGTTCAGCTTAGATTTTCTGAGATTTTCAGAAACTCTAATAAAGGAGACAAGCCAACTTTGATTGAAATCGACAAGGTGGGAAGTGAGAGAAATCTTATTTTTTCATCAGTTTTGAGGGATAATAAGGTGATTGGAAGTAGTGTTGTTGAACTTTCGAGTACTAACCTTGATATTTATGGGTTGGAGTACTTTAATAATACAGCTGATCGTGAATCTTTCGGGATAAGGGCCTTGGAAACTGATTTAATTGTGGAAAATTCTAATTTTTCACACTCGGAAACATCTGCAGGGCCCTTTCTTTATTTCACTTCTCTTGGAAATCTTAGTATAAACAACTCTTACTTTTTCAATGGTTTCTCACAAATACAAGCAGGAGCTCTTTCAGTGGAAAACTGTAAAATTTTCTCAGTAAGTAACAGTGTCTTTAAAAATAACACTTCTCTTTTACAAGGAGGGGCGATTCTTTCACGAAAAACATTTACAACAGTTTCAAACAGCATCTTTTCAGGTAACAAGGCACTAACAGGTTCAGATTTACATTTTTCAGAACAAGAGTCTTTTATCACCAACTCAAATTTCGCAAAGACCGAAGCCTTATCAAAAAGCCAGCAGTTTTCAATCTTCACTTCAGGAAATTCTTTAAAAATCGAACAAATCTCAATGAAAGATCTGGAATTTCCAGTGTCAGGTCTTTCATGTATCAACATGAAAAGCGTCACAATAAATGAAAGTCTCTTCATGAATATTTCTGGATTAGACTACGGAGCGACTTACTTCGAAGGAGGAGGTACAAAAGGAACAGTTTTAATGAAAAACTCAAGATTTTTAAACAATTTTTCAAATAAAAGTGGAGGAGCAGTTTTTTTAAATGATATGAATCTTGAAGTGAGTGACTCTGTGATTGATTTCAACTCTGCTGCCCTTGACGGTGGAGCGTTTTTCCTTCAAGCTCTTGATTGTGAAGCCTGTCGATTTAACATCTCAGGAGCAAGTGTTCTTTCTAATAACAGAGCTGAAAGAAATGGAGGAGCCTTTCGCTGGTTGAACAGTAAACCTAACCTTGAGCCCTCTGTCGTGTTTTTTAACAATTCAGCTGAATATGGAAAAGACTTGGCGAGTGTTCCAGCTTTTTTAGCTGTTTTCAGCAGATTTAATGAAAAAGTGAATAATTCTCAATATTTTCTTCAAAATATTCCTCCTGGTCAGTTAATCAATGATTCAATTATCATCAGTCTTCATGACAGCTATGGAGAAAGGGTCGCCACTGATGATTCAAGTGAGTTGGACCTAGTCACAAATGATGAGAATCTGATAATCACAGGAAAAAAATCATTTTTCGCATTTTCTGGAATTTTTAACATCAGCGGCTTTTCATTAAGATCAGCGCCAGGGTCAGTAGTTTACTTGAACATGACAACAGACTCGATATCTCAAAGTATTGAAAATGACGAGACCAGCTATGAAAACTTCTTAACAATTGAAGTCCATCTCAGAACCTGCACATTCGGTGAAGCAACAGAAGAGGACACCTGCGCAGTCTGTCCCCAGGGGAAGTATCTGATAAAGACTGAAAACTCATGCAAGAACTGCCCAGATGGAGGCATCTGTCCTGGAGGCTCAGTCATTTTGGTCAAGCCAGGCTTTTACCGAACTACAAACATGTCAGAAGTCCTTTACAAGTGTCCGGTGAAGGGAACTTGTTTAGGCAGTGATCAAGACTTTCGGACTAAATGTTTGAAAGGATTTACTGGAATCACCTGTGCTGCTTGTCAACAAGGATTTTTCAAATCTAATGATGGAAAATGCAGGGAATGTCCTAGTCAAACAGTGAATAATTTCATTTTATTCTTTATTGTTGTTGGTTTTGTTGTTTTTATCGCTGTTTTTGTCAAGAGCATCATCAGGTCAGCCTTTGTCAGGAAGGTCAAGCATTCGATTTACATTAAAATATTTACAAATTACTTGCAATTATTGTTTTTGGTCACTGAGTTCAACCTTTCATGGCCTGAGAATGTTGTTCAGTTTTTTGGAACTCATAGGTTTTTAGCATCTGCATTTGATTCATTGTTTTCAGCTGAATGCACTGAAAGTACAGAAGAAGATTTTTATGAGAAAGTTTACTATAAAAAAATGATTCTTTATTCATTGTTGCCTGTTTTTATTGTTTTTGCTTCTTTTATCGCTTGGGGGGCTATTAGCTGGTTGGTTAAATCATATAGTGTTTTAAGTAGAGAGTTGCCACTGACTATTATTATTGTTTTCTTTATGATACATTTGAATATTGCAAAGTTCATGCTTTCTAATTATTCTTGTAAATACTTTGATCAGATCGGCTCCTACTTAAATCAAAATATCGCTATTAAATGTTGGACACAGATACATGAAAAGTATTCTCTGCTGGTTTCACTACCATCTATCATAATTTGGACATTCGGAACACCAACAGTAATTCTCATCAAAATAATAAAAAAGAGGAATGTTCTCTACCAGGAAAATAACAGAGTGATTTTTGGGTTTTTATGCAATGGTTACAAGTCCTCGATATTCTACTGGGAATTTATTATAATATATAGAAAAATCTTTATTATCTGCATCATTGTGTTCTTAGCTCAGGTCTCTTTTCAAGTTCAAGCTCTTTGTGTGACTATAATTTTAATATTTGCTCTCTTGTTACAATATCAGCTTAATCCTTTCAATTCATTTGAACTTAATTATTTGGAACTAGAAGCTCTGATAATAGCATTTTTGACAATTTTCTGTGGACTTTACTATTTAACAAATGATATTGGAGAAGAAGTCAAGTTACTACTTTTTATTTTGATTGTTTTAGTGAATTTTTATTTTGTGATTAGTTGGCTGTACTGGATGAGTAGAGCTATTGTCGATATTATAGTAAAAATTAGTCCAAAATTAAAATATCTCTTCAGTAGAGGAGATTCTTTTAGTGAAGATTTTAATTCTGAGAAGATTTCAATACCAGGAACGTTTTATGATGAGGATGATGGAGCTCGCAAGTGCACCTTTATTCATTTAAATGAGACTTTGACTCAAAATTTTAACATCAAATCAATGAAACATCTTTACTTCCTAGTATTTAAAAACGAATTAAAAAATGTAGATAATCCTAAAAACAAATTCAAAGAGCGAAATATTGAGAATAACGGAAATCTGATTAGCTTTAGAGAAAACTCTTCAGTATTTCAACAAAATTACTCTTATGGCAGTCAAGATTATTTTAATAGGTGTGAAAGATTAGAAAATACATTTCAGACAAGCTTTGATGATGCAAATGAAAAGAAAAGTCGACTAAACTCCCATTCTGAAGTTCATATGCAAAGTGAGCGAGGTTTGCAGTCATCACAGGATGAACTGACACGTTTAAAAGTAGAGAATTTTACTAAGGAAAAAGATTAGTTTAAATATAGATTTTTATCGTGAGATCTAAACTTTATTGAATAGAGAGAAACTTTTCCACTCTTATCGAAAGAAAACTGCATTTAATCTACATAAGCTTCTATTTCTAACAGGCCTCACCATTATTTCGTATTTAGAATTAATATCCAGTTAAAGAACTGTAAATGGCTGAATCAGTTTAGATAGCAATCAGTCATCAATGAATACCACTCACTTAACGCTGTAAAAAATTTAGAAAATTATCCTTGCTTAGGCTTAATTTATTAAGGAATTCAACTTAATCCTTGATAAAACTAAATAATTTTATAATTATAAACCATTCTTAAGTAAAGATACCTAATTTTTATCTATAATAAAAACTGATGTAACATAAGTTTTATCAATTGAGTCCTCATAGGAAACCAAGCTTAGAGCACCAGATTTTATTTTCATTAACATTTGAAAAATCTATCATATAGAATTTTCATGAGCGAATATTCTTAAGTAATCAAATTTTTTGGTTAGAGGTACTTAAAACATATGATTATTTATTAATATTTGAAATGAATGTAAACTATACAGAAATTTAGACATCATATTCAGAATCATCTCAAGTTTTCAAAATCTGGATTTGAATTTATATTATGGTTTGATTCAAGCGAATTAAATGATCTTTGAATCAAAAAAATTGTTCCTATATAGTCCAAATCATCCTATTCTAATTTTGTTACTAGAATAAAAACCTATCAAATAAAAAATAATCCTTAAAAAACTTTATTTGTAAAAAAAAGCTCCAATTAATAAGTTTACCCTTTATTAATTCCTTCAAAACCCTAAAAATAATCAAATCTCACAAAAATCAATCCAAAAAACAATTTTTCAAAATTTTCAAACATCATCAATTCAATCCCTTCAAAAAGTTCCAAAAATTCTATTCTTATCACAAAACAATTCAAAATAAACTCCATCTTCACACCTGCCCAAATCCTCCATCCTCTTCAATAAAATGTTTTTACACCTCACATATTCTTTAACCAGTCTAGTCCAAGCAAGTTCCAACTTTGACTGCCCAATGATTTCATGTGAACGAAGATACTTAGGAAATTCTCACTGCAACTACGAATGCAACAACATCCTCTGCAATTTCGATTCTCCCGTCTTTTCCGAGAATATCTCAAATTTAGAAATTTTCCGAGTTTCAGACTGTTTTGTTTCCTGTTTATATTCAGGGTGCACAGAAGATCTTCTGGAAAACGACGAGTGTGATGAAATCTGCAACAGTCCACAATGCGCTTTTGACTTAGGTCTTTGCGGGACATGCTCTTCTGGATGCACATCAGAGCTTCTGTATAACAAGAAGTGCGATAAGGGCAGTCCTTGCGATAACGAGCAATGTATAAACGACTTACGTGAATGTAACATTTGTGTTGAGGGCTGTGGATTGTCAGATGTTATTAAAGATACCTGTGAAAATGAAATCTGCAGGCATCAAATGTGTGCTTATATAAAAGGAAACCCTTGCAGTGATTATTGCTTCTTTGGATGTTTACATTCTCAGGTGAATAACGGAATCTGTGAATTTTTGTGTAGTGGTGAAACTTGCGACTTTGATGGAAATGACTGTATTTGTAGTCCTGGGTGTACTGAAGAAGAACTTGAAACAGAATGTAAAGGACTTTCTGACCCTTGCAATAATTTCCATTGCGAATATAAAAATCGAAAATGTGGGTACTTCTCGCCAGGGTGTTTCTATGATATGATATCGAATTCGAGGTGCAATCCTGAATGTTTGAATAATAATCGTATGCCTGATTGGCTTGAAGAGGAACCTGAATGTAGTTGTGCTTTTGACTGCTTCATGATTTATATAGGAAATGAATTCGTACGTTTAAGTGATAGTCGGTATGAACAAAGCTGCTTTGTTCCTGACTGTTGGTTTAACATCCAGGATTCAAATGATGACTTTATTAGAAGATCGAGGATTTTAAGTAGTTTGATTTATCAAAATTACTCTTTTTTGGATTTGGATAAGATTCCAGAGGGTTGTAGCGAAGTTGATATGAAATTGTTTGATATGCCTGATGGACCGAAATGTGATATCTCTTCGCCTTGTTACTCGGATAAGGCTCTTTGGTGCATGGGAAGAAGTAACAACTATATTCCGAACTGTTTAAGAGCAACGAATACTACTTGTGTTATTTGTGAAGGATTTATGATAAATAATACTTGCTTCAATAATTTATCATCTTGTCCTGAAGATTTAGATTATAACTCGAATTTAACTGAGTTGTTTTCAAGTAGTTCTGAGAAAGTTGTCTGGTGCACCAAGAGATTTATAGGAACAGGTAATAACTCTTATACCATCTACGTCGGCCCCAGTGACCAACCGCAAGTCTCAGGAGAAGGAAGCATTGAAAACCCTTTTCTTTCTTTATATCAAGCTTTTGCTAATATTTCTCGAGAATTTAACGAAATCAAACTATTTCCAGGTGTTTTTGTTTACAAGTATGACAGTAAAGTAAAAATTAAAGGAAGTGATATTTTCAATCCTTTATTTTTAACTCAAACAAAACATCTTATTATAGAAGGTTTAAATTCAGAAAATCGTTCAGAAGTTTACTGGTCAGAAGGCTTCACTTATAATTCAAAATTCGATATTTTAAAGATCATTTCTAGCAAAACAATAATCATAAAAAACATTATTTTCAGAGGGGATAAAATTTTAAAAGATGGATGTGAACTTGACTCAGACTTCTGCTTTTATTGCCCGTTTTTTACAAGATTTAGAGGTGATGGTTTGACTGACCTTGATTCAATCTTTTATAGAAATGAGACTTTTTTACCGTTTTTAAGTGACAAAAATAAACTTTATGAACAGAGCGATTTTTTTGATCCTGGAAGTCAGATGAGCAAATGCGAGAAATATAAAAATATTGACTTGTTTATTTTCAATGGAGAGACAAAAATAATTAATGTAACTTTTCAATCATTTAGAAACCAGTTTAACTCTTTGATCAAAGTGACCTCGACCATAGAGCTGAACAATGTGGACTTCATTAAACTACAGCCTAGCAGCTTAGGAGTTGTGATTGATGCGACTTGTTCAAATAACTGCGAAAAATTTAATTTCCATTACATCAAAGGAATTGTTGAGGATTTGAATTTTGGATACGAAATAAACAATTTCATAAAAACTGGAGGATTCCTTAAAATCAAAGATATTAATTCAATAGAAATCATTGACATTAATTTCAAGTTTAATGTTGCTTACAGTCAACAAGATGCTTCAATGATCACCACATTTATAAGTATTATAAACTTTATTGGAACTTTAATGATTGACAGCTGTTCCTTTTCAAATCTATATGTGAACAATTTGATCCACATTGATACAAGTTCACTTAAATATAATAATCTTCAGATGAACTCTAAAAGGGAAAGCTTGGCATATAACCAGCTACATTTTCAACTTTCAAATTCAAAGTTTGAAAATATTTACTCTTCAAATTACTTCATCAGGTCTTCCACTCAGATGACTACTCAAAATGTCAGGATTTTTAATGTCGAGTTTAAAACTATAAGAGCTGCTAGATCTTCTATCATTTCATTGAATTTTGATGGGTTATTGATGAAAATGGATACTGATGGCGAAGAAGTTACTATTAATCAAGAAACTGGAATTATCAAAAAAAGGACGGTTGAGATTGAAAATATTTACTTTTTTGAAGTGAAAACTGGAGAGTTCGTTATTTATATTAAGAGAAATCCGAATGTTTTATTGAAGAATATTAATATTGTTAAAATGAGTGATGGGAATCAAGATTCTGTTTCAGTTATTATTGATGAATTTAAGGAGAATGGGAAGTATTTGTCTATTACTCCGAGAAATGATCAAGTTGGAGATTTGATATGCTCTGGAGCTTCTAAGTTGGAGGAATGTTATAATTTGGATGTTTTATCGGTTTATAATGAAGATATTTATTGTGAATATGATCATGCTCCTTCTGGATTCATTTTTTATAAAATTTCAGGAAGTGTCAACTTGAATTCAAGCTACTTTTATCAGATTATTTCGAATAGTTTATATGCAAATTTATTATCATTTAGTGATATATATGGCCCTCTAAGTATTTATAACACATCCATCAACGATGTAAATAACACAGGAGGCGGTCTTGTCGAATTTTTAAAATGCGACTCAATTCTCCTAAAAGATTTCAAAGCAAAAAATGTTATAAACTGGGCATCTCCAGTGATATACGTTTCTGACTTTTCCCAATATACAATGATAAACTCCAACATAGAGAACATAAAAAACTTCTACAGTGGTAGCGGATTTTTAAAGCTAGTTTCATTAGGCACAAGAGAGTCAACAATAAACATTTTAAATTCAAGATTTTTCGACTTAAAATCAACAGGAGGTTCAGGACTGTTCACAATAGACCCATTAGGATCTTTTCAATCACAAAACATTTTCATCAAAAACGTGACTTTCCAAAAAGTTTCCGCCAGTCAAAGCGTTTTTCTCTACACTTCAAGAAAATTATTTATAAACCAATCATTAATTTCAGAAATTCGAGGAAGTCAAAATTTTAATTCAACTTCAATGATTTACGACTCTCATCAAAAAGGCATCTTGAACTTTTCAGATGTTGAATTCAAAAACAACAAAGATATTCATTTTCCTGGAATTGTTGCAGAATATGAAGGAAAAGGAAATTTCCTGGAATTGAATAATTTCAGAGTTTTTAACACATCAAAAGCTGAGCAAGTTTTTCAGTTTACAGGTACAAAGATTGATGAAGTTTTTATTAGTTTTAATGATGTTTTTATGCAGAATGTTTCATCGATTGTAGAGGGAAAACTTGCGAAATCAATTAAGTTAAATGATTTGACTTTAATTGCTAGTCGATTAAGAATCAGTCATATGAGCCTTGCAGGGAAATTGTCGAATGCTGGTCTTGAGGTAGAGGAAGGAGATTTCCAGGGTTTGTCTGAAACTCTGATAAACAGTCAAAGCCAGGGATTTTTTAAGTGTTCTTTCTGTAAAATTCATGAAAATTACGGAAATTTGTTTATAATAAGCAGTGGAAGTTACATAATCTTGAACAATTCAGAAGTTTTTAAAAATTTTCACAGGTCGCAGTTCATGATGATTGAAATCGATTCTGTGGGTGTTAAAAACAACCTGGTTGAAAAAACAGTGTTTAAAAATAACCATCTTATGGATGGTAAGCTGTTTAAGTTAACAAAGACCAACCTTTTCTTGGTAGATTCAGAGTTTATCGATAATTTCTCAGAAGAATCTTCATATTCCGAGATAGTGACATACGAAACTGACTTACTTATAAAAAACTCGACTTTTTCTCATTCACTTGAACAGTGCGGGTCTTTTATTTATTCTTCTTTACTTGGAAACCTCACAATCTTCAATTCTAGTTTCTTCAGCGGATGTTCCCAACAAGGTGGAGGAGCGATTACAATAGAAAATTGCGAGAATTCAGAAATAGATGGATGTACCTTCAAAAACAACTCTTCACATGAAGAAGGAGGAGCAATTAAATCTTTATCAACATTCACAAAAATCACCAATAGTTTCTTTCAAGGAAATTCTGCAAAGTCTGGTTCAGACCTGAGCCTTTCAGGCAGCAGCTACTCAATAGTTAACTCAAACTTTTATCAATCGAAAGTATTTTCAACCAATCAACAGTTTTCCATTCAAGCCTCAGGCGACTTTTTCACTTTAGATCAGGTGCGTATTATAAACCCTGATCCATTAATTTCTGCTCTTTCTTGTCTCAGTTTCAATCAAGTAAATATTTCCCGAAGTTTGATTTCTGGAGTATCTGGAAATGAATTCGGAGCCTGTTTTTTCGATGGAAGCTTTTCACACGGCACTCTTATTATAGATAAATCAACTTTTGAGCAAAATTTTTGCAATAAAAGTGGAGCTGGTTTTTTTTTAAGTGATATGAACCTTATTTTACTTGATTCTTTAATTTCTTTCAATGAGGCAGGCGTTGATGGAGGAGGGATTTTTATTCAAGCTCCTGAATGCAAGACTTGCACTTTTGACATCAAGGGTAATACGAAAATGATGAAAAATAAAGCGAAGCGAAATGGTGGAGGCATCAGATGGTTGAACTTCAAGCCGAATATTGACTCAACTGTTGAAATTTTCAATAATTCAGCAAGTTACGGAAATGACATCGCAGGAGTCCCTTCATTCATCGGGATTAAAACTAGAATGTTGGAAAAGACTGATCATCAATTCGATTATTTCATTGATAATGTGCCTCCAGGGCAAATAATGAGAAATTTAGCCAAGTTTTATCTTTTTGATGTTGAAGGCAATTTAATAACCACTGATAATTCCAGTAGGATTTCTTTACTTTCACTTGACAAGCGAGTGATTATTGCAGGTGAAAGTTTTATTCAAGCCTCTTCAGGAATATTTGATTTTTCTGGATTTATTCTAAAAGCTTCTCCAGGGTCAGTAGTTTTTTTGAACTCGACTATCGATTCGATATCAAAAGAAAACGTTCGCAACGATAACAACGACTATAAAAATAACTTTATATTCAAAGTTCAACTCAGAAATTGCACTAAAGGAGAAGCGACTGACAATGATACTTGTTTAGTCTGTTCTCAAGGGTATTATTCAATTCAAACTTCAGATTTCTGTAAACCTTGCCCTGATGGAGGCATCTGTCCTGGAGGTTCAGATATTTGGGTAAAGCCAGGATTTTATCGAACCTCAAATGAATCTGAAGTGCTTTACAAATGTCCTTTTCAAGATTCATGCTTGGGAAATCTTCAGGGTTTTTATAGTCAATGCTTGAAGGGATACTCAGGGATTACTTGCAGTGTTTGTCAAGGGGCTTATACAAAATCTTGTGATGGGAAATGTCGAGAATGCCCTGATCAACTTTGGAATATTTTTTTAATTATTTTTATTTTTGGGGGATTTTTTGGTTTAACTGCGGTTTTGGTTTATTGTGTTTTGAGGTCTGAATTTGGAAGGAATAGAATGAATTTGGTTTTTATTAGAATTTTTATGAATTATTTGCAGATTGTTTATGTTACTACTGAATTTGAACTTTTGTTGCCAAATTTTGTGGGGAGACTGATGGGAGGACAGAAAAATGGGATCTTTTTTGAAAGGTTTTTAGTTTCTTTTGATTGTTATCAAAGAAAAAGCGCTGGGAGTGATTATGAAGATATTTTTTACAAAAATATCATATTTCGTTCAATAGTGCCTATTATTATCTTTTTTATATCTGGTTTTACTTGGGCAATTTTAAGCAGATTCAATGAATTAAAACAGAAATTTCGAAGAGAGGTGCCACTTACAATCAGTGTCATGTATATTTTGATTCATCCTTCTTTGACAAAATCCATACTTTCTAACTTTTCATGTGAAGAATTCGACAAGATAGGTAGCTTTTTGACAGTAAACTATGCAATAAAATGTTCTTCAGAGGTCTTCTTAAAATACTTTTCATACATAACTCTCCCTTCCTTGATTCTCTGGTCTTTCGGAATTCCCTTCCTTACTCTAACCCTCATAATAAAAAAAAGAAAAATGCTTGATTCCGAAAACCATCAAGTATTATTCGGGTTTTTATGCACAGGGTACAAAACCTCTAAATTTTACTGGCAATTTTTGATGATATCCAGAAACATTGTTATTATTTGTATCTTTGTTTTGTTTCCTAAAGTTTCAATTGAGTTTAAAACTCTTTCTGTAGCTTTAGTTTTAATATTTTCGATTTACTTGCAGAATCAAGCTGATCCTTTTGAGACTAATCAACTAAATAAATTTGAAATGAAGGTTATCATTACAGCGTTATTTGCAAATTACTGCAGAATTTTTTATTTGAAAGAAGAAATCGGTGATATTTACAGGTTGGTATTTTTTTTTATGTATATTTTAGGAAATTCTTACTTTGTATTGTCCTGGATATATTGGATTTGTGTAGTTCTTTCTATAAAAAATACATTTTTGAGACTAATTTTTAAACAAGATGACTGTGAACAATCTTCAATTACCGAGAAAGCGGAATTCCCAAACACTTTCGATGATGAGAGATATGGAAACTTTTAATATTTTATTTTAATTATATAACTCTTTGATATGAAACTCAAATAAATTTATTAACTTTTAGAACAAAGTAAAAATACTATAAAGTAAATCTAAGTAAATCTTTATTTATCTAAAAAAAATGCATTAATTTCTCTAATTATTTTCTCTTTTCTATCATTTTATGGTTAGTTATAGGATTATCCCTTATTTCAATCATAAATTCTCAAACATTGAGATTCTTTAAAACCTTGAATTAATTTTAATACAAGAATTGAATTCTCAGATTTTAGGTAATTAACTCTTAATAAGATATATAAATAATCACATTTGACAGAAATTTGGATACAATTAGATTTTAGGCTCTAAATGAATTCATAAAATATCACTTCATGTGAGAATCTCAAATTTTTTAATAATCGCTGATAGGCTAGGTGAAATAATGATTTAGACTCTGATAATATTCTAACTTATATTCGATATTGTTTTATTCTAAAGGGGAGTTTAAAGTATTTCTGTCGGAAAAAGGAATAATTAGGGTATTTTTGTAAATTTTTGATTTAGCAGATTTTTGAAGAATTCTATACAAATGTTGAGTCACTTTAAATAATTGAAGTTTATTTATAGTAGGTGCATATATTAACCTTGATTTGAATCTAATTAGTCCATACTTAAGTCTTGATTTTCATTCCTTAAGGTTAATTCCTTTCCGAATTCACAAACCTAGCAGATATGATTAACTCTACAAAATAATCAGCAGATGTTAGATTAAATTTCATTGAACTAAACTTCACCTAAATCTTTCCAGCAATTTAAAATCAAACCTATAAAATTCCTAAGCCTTAAAGTATCATTAAGCGAGTTGAACTAGTGAAGCACAATTAAAACCTATATACTCTCCTACCTAATAAAAATCACCATCACTAATAAAACCTCTAAATTTTCACATCACTTCCTAATTAGTTTTAAATTTTCCCTAAAAGACTAAGTTTTTCTCTAAAAATTCCTATTCAAACATCTGAATTTCATCAGGTCATTAAATATGGTTCTGTTCTTAATCATCTACCCACTTAGCCTTCTTCCAATAAGTCTTTCACTGCAATGTCCCTTCACAGCCTGTCCTCGATCCTACCTAGGAGACCGATTCTGTGATTTATCCTGCAACAATATTCTCTGCAATTTCGACTCTGGAGTCTTTTCTGATGAAATTTCGAATTCAGAACTATTCAGTACTTCAGACTGCTTCATTTCCTGTTTATCGCAAGGTTGCACAGAAGAACTTCTCAGTAACGACCAATGCGACGAAGTGTGTAACAACATAAAATGCGCTTTTGATTTAGGTAACTGTGGAATATGCGCATCAGGATGCACTTTAGAAGAACTACTGAATGAGAAATGTGATGAGAGTAGTCCTTGTAATGTAGTGAATTGTGAATATGATTTAAAAGAATGCAATATTTGTGTTGAAGGCTGTGGAAAAACTGATATTTTCAAAGAAACTTGCGAAAATGACTTGTGTAGAAATGAGAAATGTTATCAAGTTAAAGGAAATCCTTGCAGTGATCATTGTTCTTCGAATTGTTTGCTTTCTCAAGTCAATAATGGAGTCTGTGATGAGTCTTGTTTTTTAGATTTCTGTGACTTTGATGGAAATGACTGTCTCTGCAGTGAAGGATGTACTAAAGAAGAGCTAGGAACTAAATGTAAAGGCTTTTCTGACCCGTGCAATAACGAACGATGCAGGTTTAAAAATGGAAAATGCGGTTCTTGCGCCTCAGGATGTTTTGACTCGATGATCGGTGACAGTATCTGTAACAAAGAATGTTTAAATTCCCAGTGTCACTTTGATTATTCAGACTGTTCATGTTCTTCAGGTTGTTTTCAATATTTACAAGGAAATCAATTTATCATTGCAAGAAAAAGTGAAAATGTTGAAAGTTGTTTTGTGGCTGATTGTTGGTTTAACATCCAGGACTCTGAAGATGATTTTATCAGAAGGTCGAGAATTTTAAGCACTTTGATGTATAAAAATTTTAATTTTTTCGATGTTGGTGAATTACCTGATGGGTGCAGTGAGTCTGATTTGAAGTTTTTTGATACTCTTGATGGATTGAAGTGTGAAGTGACTTCTCCTTGCTATTCACCTGGCGCTCTTTGGTGTATGGGAAGAGGTGATAATAATATTCAGAACTGTCTAAGAGCTAGTAATGAAAGTTGTGTTGTTTTTAAGGGGTTTATGGTGAATAATGAGAACTTTTCTGATATGGAGTCTTGTCCTGAGTCTACTGAAATGAATAAGAACTTGTCTCAGCTGTTTTCGAAGGATTCAGAGGTGACCTGGTGCACTATCTCAACAATTGGAACAGGTAATAATCCTGAAGTTATCTTTGTTAATTCAAGTGCCGAGCCTCAAGTCTCAGGAGATGGAAGCTATGAAAACCCTTTCCTTTCTTTATACCAAGCTTTCATTAAAGTTTCAAGAACCTTCACTAACATCAAGTTATTTCCAGGAGATTTCATATACCAGTTTGACAGTAATGTTAAATTTCAAGAAAGTAGCATATTCAGTCCTTTATCTTCAAGTGATTCACAAACTCTTATAATAGAAAGTATAGATTCAATAAATCCTTCAAGGATTTATTGGTCAGAAGCTTTTTCCTTTGGATCTGAAACTGACCTGTTGAAGATTTCTTGGAAAGGAAGAATAATAATAAAAAATATTGAATTTCATGGAGAAAACATATTAAAAAAAGGATGTGAACTTGGAAATGAAGAATGTCTTTATTGCCCTTTTTTTACCATGTACTACGGGGAATATTTTGAAATTCACGTAGTGAATGACAAGTACCAAGAATACTCGATAGACCTGTCTTTAGACCTTTTCACCCAGATGAAAAAATGTGAAATTTACGAATCTTCTGAATTTTTCGTTTTTCATGGACCAGCCACTTTAATCAATGTGACTTTTCAGTCATTTAGAAACAAGTTCAAGTCACTGATCAAGTCATTTTCTTCCTTAGAACTAGAAAATGTGAATTTTTTTAAAGTCCAACCAAGTGGCAAAGGAGTCGTGATCGACGTGTCTTGCATCAGCAGCTGCGAAAGCATCAATTTTTCTTTTAATAAAGGGAATGTCGAAGACATGACCTACGGTTACGAAATAAACGAAGATCTTAAATCAGGTGGTTTTCTTAAAATAAACGATATTCATTCAATCAAATTATTTCAAGTAAAGTTTCAGTTCAACATCGCTTATTCCAGTCCAAGTTCATTTTTAAGTACTTCTTTTATAAGTGTGACGAACTTTCTCGGAAGTGTCTTGATCGATGACTGCTTGTTTTTGAATCTTTATGTAAATACTTTGATCTCAATTGACACCTCTTCTTTAGTATATAAAAATCTGGTAAAAGATGATGAAGGTAACAGTGTTGCTTATAACCAACTTCATTTTCAATTATCAAATTCGAAATTTAAAAATGTTTATACTTCAACTAACTTCATCAAATATTTTACTCAGCAGACTACTCAAAATGTGAAGATTTTTAATGTTGAGTTTTTTTCTGTTTGTGCTGCAGGATCTTCTATTATTTCTTTGATTTTTGATGGGATTTTAAAGAAAATTGATACTTTTGGAGAAATTATTAAGGTGAATGAAGTTACTGCATCGATTAATAAAAGGATTATTGAGATGGAAGAATTGAGGTTTTTTGGAGTTAGTACTGGGGAATTTGTCATACTTGTTAAGAGAAATCCTAATGTTTACCTTAAAGATATCAAAGTTGCTTATCTTTATGATGGAAGTAGGGACTCTGTTTCGGTTATTGTTGATGAGTTTAGAAGGGAAAAAAAGTACTTTACTATTGTTCCGAGGACTGACCAGATTGGAGATTTGAAGTGCTCTGGGAGTATCAAAATAGAAGAATGTTTTAATGTTGAAAGCAACTTGGTTTATAGTGAGGAGAATGATTGTTATGATAGGTACTCTTCTTCTGGATTGATATTTGAGAAAATAACTGGAAACTTGACACTTATTTCTACTATATTTTTGAATATTTACTCTGCATGTACTTTTGGATGTATTTTACTATTCAATGAGATTAAAGTCCAAATTAATATTCAGAACACATCAATCGATTTTGTATACAACCCAGACGGCACCTTAATAGAATTCTACAAATGCGATCAAATTTTCATCCAAGATTTCAAGGTAAGTCAATTAAACGTAAACATATCTTCACCAATAACAATTATCGATTTTACCTCATTCACAATAATAGACTCAATCTTAAAAAACATAAACAACTACTACGGTGATTGCGGATTTTTGATGTTTCAAGCATCAGGTTCAACAGAGTCTACAATAAACATAACATCATCAACCTTAGAAGACATCTACGTTTACGGCAACTCAGGTCTTTTCATGATAGACTCATTAAGTGGATCTCAATCACACAACATCTACATAAAAAACGTGACTTTTCAAAGAGTTTCAGCTGCTCATGGAATTTTTCTCTATGTATCAAAAAAAATAAAAATAAAAGACTCTTTAATTTCAGAGATTCGAGGAAGTTTCAATTATGATTCAATTTCAATGATTTACGATTCTCATTCTGGTGGAATTCTTAAACTTTTCGATGTTGAATTCACTTTTAATGATAATATTGACTTTTTGGGAGTACTTGCAGAGTATCAAGGGGAAGGTGACCAGCTTGAGTTGAGTCACTTCAGAGTTATTCATAGTACAAGAGTTGATCAAGTGTTTCAGATAACTGGTAAAAATATTGAAGTTGTTACATTAAGATTTTATAGAATTTTTGTTAAAAATATCACATCTTATATTGATAATCAACTTGGAAAAACAATGAAAATTAATGCTGTTACTTTGAGGATTGAGGATATTGATGTTAGTTTTATGGCTGTCGCTGCGGAAATAGTTAATGCAGGACTTGTGATCAATAATGGAGATTTTAGTAATTTGAAAGAGTCTTTTATTAATGTTCAGAGTCAAGGGTTCTTTTTGTGTTCTTGGTGTAATATTTATGATAACTTTGCAGCTCTTTTTAGTGTGACTGGTGAAAGTTTTATTCAAATTAATGATTCAAATATTTTTAATAATACTTATCAAGGGTCGGGGTGTACATTATTTGAAATTGATTCATTAGGAAATGAAAAAAATGTGATTCTGAGAACACTTATTAAAGATAATAAGTCAATCGGAAGTAAGCTAGTTGAACTTTCAATCACAAATTTTTACTTAATAGACTCATTCTACATCAATAATATTGCAGGATTTTCTGCATTTCCCGGAATCGTTGCATTTGGAACTGACTTATACCTAATAAACACTACTTTTTCACGAGATCTCGGCGAACCTTATAGCCCTTTAGTCTATTCAGGATTATACGGATACCTCACAGCAATCGATTCACGATTCCTGAATGGAAATTCAAAGGTACACGGTGGAGCCATAGCAGTAGTCGAGTGTCAAAGACTAGTAATAACTGGATGCACCTTTAAAAACAACACATCCCTTGAAAATGGAGGAGCTTTATATTCCACAAGAACAAAAACAACTATTTCCAACAGTTATTTCGAAGGCAATTCCGCGAAATCAGGTTCAGATTTACACCTTTCTGAAAATAACTACTCTATACTCAACTCAAGTTTTTTTGAATCAAAACTTCTTTCCACAAAAGAGACTTTTTCTTTAGAAGTTTCTGGAAACTCTTTATTAATTGACCAGGTGAATATAAAAAACCTTGAATTATCAATTTCAGCAGTTTCGTGCATTGGTTTGAAAGAAGTCACCATAAAAAATACCTGGATTTCCGGAATTAAAGGAAGAAAATTTGGATCAGTTTACTTTGAAGGAGGTTCTTTAAACGGCACAGTGATTATTAATAACTCGACCTTTGAAAACAACTCTTGTCAAAATAATGGAGGTGCGATAGTTGTCAGTGATATGAACCTTGTTGTGAATAATTCTCTTATTTCCTACAACGAGGCATTATTAGACGGTGGAGGAATTTTTTACCAGTCTCCAAATTGCAGGTCTTGCAAATTTAACATAACAGGTAATACTCGTATTCAAGAAAATAAAGCTGGAAAGAACGGAGGCGCTTTGAGATGGTTGAACTTCAAACCAAATATTGACTCTAGTGTAGATATTTCAAATAACTCAGCAGAAAGTGGAAGTAATGTTGCAAGTGTTCCTGCTTTCTTAGGCTTGAGAAACAGACGTCTAGGTCAAAAGACTTCAGACGGTTTTGACTACTCACTTGAAAATATCGCTCCTGGCCAGATGGTAAATTATTCGATAATACTTTACATCTATGACAGTGAAGGCAATGTCATCACAACTGAAAACTCCAGCGAAATCTCCCTGGTCTCCACTGATGAAAACTTGATAATTACAGGAAAAAAAACCTTTAAATCTATTTCTGGAAAATTTAACATCACAGGTTTTATCTTAAGAGGCTTTCCAGGATCTTCAGTTTCTTTTAATGCAACAACAAATTCAATATCAAAAAAAAATGTAGAAAATGATGACTTCGAATACCGAAATAGTTTCACCATCAGCACAACGCTTAGAACTTGCAAATTCGGCGAAGCGAGTGATTCAGATGCTTGTTTAGTTTGTCCAGAAGGGAAATACCTGATAAAAACAGAAGCTTCTTGTAAATCTTGTCCTGAAGGAGGCATCTGTCCTGGAGGGTCTGCCATTTGGGTGAAGCCAGGGTATTACCGAACTACAAATGAATCTGAAGTGCTTTATCGTTGTTCTTTTGAGGAGTCGTGCTCAGGGAATGACAAGGACTATCGAACAGAGTGTTATAAAGGGTATACTGGAATCACTTGCAATGTCTGTGATAAGGGATATACTAAGGCAAGTGATGGGAAATGTAGTAAGTGCCCTGGAAATATACTAAACTATTTCATACTTATTTTTATTATCATTGCTTTTTTTATTATTAGTGCAATTTTAGTTAATACTACTATCAGCTCTGCGTTTGCAGCTAAGGCGAAGCATTCGATTTATATTAAAATTTTTACGAATTATTTGCAGCTTGTTTTTTTGACTAGTGAATTTGATCTTGCTTGGCCTAATTATGTTGTTGAACTTTTTGGAGCTCAAAAAACTGCAGCATCTGCATCGGAAGTGGCCTTTTCGGTCGACTGCTATGAAGAAAATGATGGAAATTTCTATGAAAGGATTTATTATAAGAAAATGATTCTGTATTCAATGTTACCTATCATTATTGTACTTTTATCTAGTTTAGCTTGGGCTATGATTAGTTGGCTCAATCGATCAAAAAATGTTTTTAAAAGGGAACTGCCACTAACAATTATAATTGTTTACTTTCTTATACATCCAAATCTTGTGAAATTCATGTTTTCAAACTTTTCATGTCAAGAATTTGATCAGATAGGTAGTTACTTGACTAGCAACTATGCAATAAAATGCTGGACAACAATTCACATAAAATATTCTTTATATTTATCGCTTCCGTCAATCATAATATGGTCATTAGGAATCCCTTCCCTTGTTTTAATTAGGATGATTAAGCAACGTAAGCATCTTCACCACGACAAAAACAAAGTCATGTATGGATTTTTATGTAATGGCTACAGAACCTCTAAATTTTATTGGGAATTTATGATAATATACAGAAAAATCATAATTATTTGCATAATTGTCTTCTTAGGTCAGGTTTCAAATGACGTTCAAGCTCTAACTGTGACTATAGTTTTATTATTAGCGATATTCCTCCAGTATCGTCTTCATCCTTACAACTCAATTGAACTGAATCATATGGAAATGGAAGCCTTGATAACAGCAACATTAACTATATATTGCGGACTTTATTACTTGACTGGCGATATCGGAGAAGCTGTCAAGTTAATATTATTCGGGTTGATTATTTTAGGAAATTGTTATTTTATTTTCACTTGGTTTTACTGGATGTGTTTAGCTGTTGCCGATGCTATTGTAAAAATTATTCCAAATCTTAAACACTTCTGCAAAAAAGGTGATGCTTTTGATGAAGACTTCAATACTGAAAAAATTGGAATTCCTAAAACGTTTTATGATGAATCTGATGGAGCTCGAAAATTCACATTCATTAATTATGATGATACAACTTTTAGTAATTTCAATGTTCAGTCAATGAAGCATCTGTTTTTTTATGTCTTTAAGGATAGTATTGATAATAGAAGGACTTCTCATTTAGATTCGAGGTATGAGCATTTCAGAAACAAGAAAAAATCATCTAACTTTCAAATATCGGAAATTCCTGAGGAAGACTATTCAATTGAATGCTCATCAGCTGAAGAGAATTTAAATGAATTTCTCAATGATTCCCTTTCAAGTGTTGAGAAAAGTGAAGATAAAAGTAGGAATAGTTACTTTCAATGTAATCCAAGATCAAATAGTTCATCTAGTGATATTCTTCGTTCATCAAGTAGTATATATAACAAAGGTAAAAATTCAAAAGATGAAGATGAATTTGAGAATTCTATAGCTAGAATAATTACTGAAAGCGATGATAATAATGGTTTCATTCTAAGCGAAAGTGAAGATAATTAATAGGTTTTCATTAATTAGAAATTTATGATCTGGGCTCTTTCACTTTTGCTTGTTACATAATTTATCAAAAATTAAATTTCCAAAGACAATATAAGACTTTTCATATAAATTTAAGATTTTCACTTCAGTTAGTCGAATTTATATGTTTTTAATGAAGTTTTCAGGGAAATCATTGAGTTTTTAAAAAAATAATCAATATTAATGATTAATATGTATCAGAGACTTGCTAATACGAAATAATAATCTGAAAATTTTAAATTTCTTTTAGAAGGTCGATAATATATCAATGTGAGTAAGTTGATTAATATGATGAAAAGAATGGAATATTTAATATTTAGTGAAACTTGAAGCCAATGAGAAAATTAGGTTTTATCAGCCATTTCTTGTATAAAAGAATTTTTTTTAATCTTATCGAGTACTTCCTAAGAGTAGGAAATTTTATTGATTTTTTTAGGTGGAACTAGAAAACTGAGGATTATCAATATAATCCATCTTTAATCTAATCTTTTTCCTCATTTAAATTTTCTAATTTGGAACTTGTCAGTTCTTACTATGATGACTGAAAATCTTGCTCACTTTGCAAACAAACTTCAGAAGGAAGTTTTATTGACCTTTCTTTTAATTGGCATCCTCAAAGCTTGTCTGTAATGTATTTTCTAATCTTTCACACTTTATAAAAGAATCTTAACTGCTGTAAGGATAATTTGGTTGAAACACTTGAAAATGTGCATAAAATAAATAGAAATAAAGAATAATATATAAACATATTCATTAGGAATTTTGAAGAAAGTTGAAAATATTTACTAATTTTTTTAGGAAGTTAATATATATATTACTCAAGATTTGATTAGATAATTGATAAGTTAACAAAATCATACTTTAATTGATTCTAATTTCAAAATTTCATCATTGATTAATGAAATAATTATATCCACTGGAATTAAGTCATAGTTATGCATTTTTCTAATAATGTTTCTAAATATCTCTTTTCTTTAAAACAAAATCTTTATCTCAAGACCAGAGATTTTCTATTGAAGTGTCTAGAGGTATTATGAGTTAAAAACAGTGAAAGCCCCGATTTATTTGTTTTGGCTCTTTTATGTATTAGTTTGAAAGAATTTTCAATGAAAATCAGCTGGATATAAGGAATAAAAGCAGTCGCATTTTCGCCGATAACTTTGATCCCAGTTTATCATTTTTATCAGTCATTATTCATAACTCTTCATTTAAAAATAATATTTTCAATATATTGGAGGGGCTGTCTTTGTAAGTGAGCCTCATTTTAAATAATTCTGTCATTGCTGTTAATGAAGCCTTAGTTGATTGAGGTGGATTGTTTTTCCAGGCTCCGAATTGCAGGACATGCAAATTCAGCATAAAAGGTCGAACTAGTATTGTAGAAAATAAGGCTGGAAGCAACTGAGAAGCGCTTCGATTGCTAGACTTAAAAATAAATATCATTTCGACTGTTTTCATATCAAAAACTTAGCAGAAAGCGGGAATAACATTGAAAGTGTTCCAGCTTACTTAGCTTTAAAAAGCAGACGTTTAGATGAAAAGAATTTTTATAATTCTGAGTTCTTTCTTGAAAATGTTGCCTCTGGTTAGTTGATTAAAAATTTGATAATGATTCACGTTTATGATAACGAAGACAGCATCATCACAACAGAAAATTCTATCAATATCTCAATTGTTTCTCTAGATGACTAAGTTATCATCACAGGAAATAAAACTTTAAGCTGTTTCAGGAGGATTCAATATCACTGGATTTATTCTAAGGACCAAAATTATAAATCTAAGGGAACTAAATTATCATCATCTAATCTATTCTAATAGTGATAAACTGGTTACTTCACAAATCATCCATAATCAATTGAAGATCTAAAATCTTCTAATCTAAAAAATTAAATTTCCAAAAATTGAACTTGAAAAAATGTCTTCAAAATCTGAAATATTCTTCTATTCAAAGTATTCCTCTTCTCCCTTCTTCATACTTCAAAAGATTTAAATCCATTCACTAAATTCAATGATTATAAATGTTCCTAGGTTTAACCTTGTATTTTCTAAGGCTGCTTCAAATACACTCAATCTTCGAATGTCCCTTTGGGTCCTGTCCTCGATTTTACCTAGGTGATAATTATTGCGATACCTCCTGCAATAATATCCTCTGTAATTTTGACTCTCCAGTCTTTTCTGAAAATATCTCAAATTTAGAAATTTTCACAGCTTCTGATTGTTTTCTTTATTGTTTGCAGACTGGCTGTACAGAAGAACTTTTAGACAACGACCAATGTGATCCAGTCTGCAACAATATAAAATGCGCTTTTGATTTAGGAAAATGCGGATTCTGCAGCCCAGGATGCACTATAGAAGACTTGCTGAACAAGAAGTGTGATAAAGACGGCCCTTGTAATACAAAATACTGTGAATATGATTTGAATGAATGCAATATTTGTGTTGAAGGCTGTGGAATGTCTGATATAATTAAAGAAACCTGTGAAAATGACTTGTGTAAAAATGAGAAGTGCTATGGTGTTATAGGAAACCCTTGCAGTGATTATTGTGAAAAAGGATGCTCACATTCTCAAGTTAATGATGGTGTCTGCCAAATATCTTGCAACTCATACTCATGTAACTTTGATGGAAATGATTGTCTTTGCAGTGAAGGGTGCACTAATCAAGAAATGAGAGAGGGCTGTAAAGGTATTTCAGATCCATGTAATACCAAAGAATGTCGATTTAAGTTTGGAAAATGCGGTCATTGTGCCCCATGATGTTTTAGTTATATGAAAGGAGACCTAACTTGTAACCTAGAATGTTTTAATTCTGATTGTAACTTTGATGACTCAGACTGCGAATGTGCTTCAGGTTGTTATCAATATATAAGAGAAAATGAATTTATTCTTATAAATCAAAGTGAGACACCTGAGAGTTGTTATGTTAGTGGCTGCTGGTTTAACATCCAGAGTTCAAATGATGATTTTATAAGAAGATCAAGAATTTTAAGCGTTTTAATTTATGGAAATTTCAATTATTTCCAAGTCAGTCAACTACCAGATGGCTGCAGTGAGGATGATTTAAAGTTATTTGATTTGCCAGATGGTCCAAAGTGCGAAGTGACTTCTCCTTGTTATTCACCTGAAGCTCTCTGGTGCATGGGACGGAGTAATAATAACATCGAGAAGTGTTTAAGGGCTACTAATGAAAATTGTGTCATTTGTGAAGGATTTATGGTGAATGATGCATGCCAGTCAGAATTAGAGACTTGCCCAGAGCCTACTAAACCAAATAAAAACTTGACTAATCTATTCAATAACGATTCAAAAGAGATGACATGGTGCACCTTGTTCAATATTGGAACAGGTAATAATCCTGATATGATCTATGTCGACTCAGCTATCGAGCCTCAAATTTCAGGAGATGGAAGCTTTGAAAACCCTTTTCTTTCTTTTTATCAAGCTCTGGCCAGTGTATCTGAAAAATTCACCCATATAAAACTGCTTCCAGGAAATATTATTTACAAATACAATAGCAGTGTCATTATAAAAAGCAGCAATGCTTTCAGTCCTTTAACCTCTTCTAATTCACATAACCTTATCATCGAAAGTTTAAATCCGGATAATCCTTCAAAAATTTATTGGTCAGAAGGCTTCAAAATTGGGGAAGTCTTCGATATACTAAAGATAACTTGGAAAGGAAGAATAACTATAAAAAATGTTGAATTTAATGGAGAAAATATATTAAAAAGCGGGTGCTTGCTTGACTATGATGAATGCTTTTATTGCTTTTATTTAAATCATTTTTCCGATGGTGAGGAAACGATAATTGCCAATGATAAAAATCAGCTCTATAATGATGAAACTATCGATGAAATATATCAGCAAATAAATAAATGTAGTCATTATGGAAATGCTGAATTATTCGTGTTTGATGGAAAAGCAAGTTTAATCAATGTAACTTTTCAGTCTTTTCGAAACCAATTTAAGTCGTTCATTAAGTCTATTGCAACCTTAGAATTAGAAAATGTAAAATTTTTGAAAATGCAGCCAAGTAGAAATGGAGTTGTTATAGATGCTTCTTGTTTGGATAACTGTAATGAAATTAATTTTAGTTTCAACAAAGGGTTGATTGAAGATATGAACTACGGTTATGAAATTAAAGATGACTTACAAACTGGTGGATTCCTTAAAATAAACGATATTCACTCTATAAAACTTGTTAATATCAAATTTATATTCAGTGTCGCTTATAGCAGTACTGACTCCTTGATTAGTACTGCGTTGATAAGTTTGACTAACTTCCTTGGAACCGTACTTATAGATGAATGTCTTTTTTCAAATCTTTACGTGAATTCATTAATAAAAATTGATACATCTACATTGATTTATAATAGTATTTATTTAGATGAAAAAAGTGGGTACCCTCCTTACAACCAGCTTCATTTTCAGCTCTCAAACTCGATATTCGAAAAAATCTACACTTCAATAAGCTTCATCAAGTATTCTACTCAACGTATTGTTCAAAATGTAAAAATTTCCAATTTGCAATTCAAAGAAGTTATAGCTGCTGAATCCTCAATCATTTCCATTATCTTTGATGGGACCTTGAAAAAAATAGACACTGAGGGTGGAGAAATTAAGGTAAGTAGATATACTGGAACAGTTAATAAAAGGATAATTGAAATTGAAAGGATGAATTTTAAGGAAGTGAACACTGGAGAGTATTTGATATATATCAAGAGAAATCCAAATGTTTACATCAAAGATATTGAAATCATTGATTTTTTTGATGGAAGTCGAGATACTGTTTCACGTATTATTAATAGCTTCAAGGAAAATAATAAGTATTTATC